>JASDQU010306319.1:165042-199642 GCA_032191745.1 Picea mariana | reverse complement strand
GCTGCCGTCACATCTCTTCTCAGAGATAAGCCGCCACCATTCCAACAAGCTTGTTTCCGCTGCATTTTTACAGTTTCAGCTTATTTCGTTATTTAATAGAAAACCAGTTTTACTGTATCTCAGTTATTTTCGTGTTAAGCACCTATTAATAATCTGTATTCATTTCGTTCTGCTCATAAAATCCGGATCAACATGGCAGTGGGAAAATGCCCAATGAGGGCTCGAAAACCAAATTTCAAAAATAAAAAAGCCGGGCCCACAAAATATGGCAGCCAAACAGTAAGTTCTGACAAATCTAAACAAGTGCTCCAAACTGGTGGAGGTTCCTTTCCACATATTGTGTATTTTTCTAACGATAACCCAAAAGGGGAGGCCCATAGGCTCGACCCCAGGACCTTCCCCTATACAAACGCCTTAACAATAACATCTGCCACCGTTGGGCCAACAAACTACATTGTGTAGTCCGCCCCACTTTTTACTTATAAGCTGAGTCTAGCCATAGACGAAAAGGAGGGAGGCACGTGACGGTACGGTCGGGCACGAAATCTGAGACGCAATACAAAGAATTAAGTGTAGGGAGCAGGCACAAAAACTGAGATGAGATTTCTTAAGGGCCTGGGAGTGCCAGAGTCAGATTGAGGTGTGAAGACAGTCATTTTTGGGTAATTCGACGCCACAAATTCAATGGTGCTGTCTTTTTTCTGATCTGAGCAACACTTCTATAGCTTAATTTCGGAATGATGTATACTTATGTATTTTACCAAATTCTTTTGCTGAGTTAATAAAAATGCCTACCCATTTGAGAGCAGGACTCGAAGACGTAGTCCACCAGGGACAAACTCTATTATCAAGTTTTTGCATTCAGATTTGATGCTTATGTCTCTTCATTATTGAGCTTTTCCTTCTTTATGATGCACTTTAATTTATGCTCATTTAATACAATTCTTTATAAGTCACTTCGATGAAAATATCCCGGATCATGTTGGTATCAAAGAAGTCATCTTTGACTTGAATTGTTGAGTGTGAATGCTTACTAGGGCCAAGCATAAACAGGGTGAAGGAACTCTTAATACTTTCAATCATGTAGTTGGTTGTGCATCTCGAAGGAAGAAAATGGCAGAAGAGGACAAGCGTGATGAACATGAGAAAAAATTCCATATGGTCTTGTATCGCATGTCAGAAATGGTCGAGTGAATGTATGGAGACTATGAGAAGAGGATGAAGAAGAAAGGGAAGAAAAAGGAAAGGGAAGAAAAAGGAAGCACAAGCTGATGATAATTCTTCATTAAATCAAGGGGCTGAAGGAGACCCTCCTGAGCCTCCATCTTCACCATCAAGTTCTAGCTCTTCTTCCTCTGAGCATTCTCATCATTCTCATCATTCTCATCATTCTAGCCATAAAGATTCTTTTAAGAAACCATTATTAAAGCTTGATGTACAATTTTCTTTACCTATGTTTAATGGAGATGCTAATCCTAAAAAGCTAGATAATTGGATCCGACAGATTGAAGTATATTGCCGTGTTCAATAGATTGATGAAGAGGAAGTTAAGGTGGCTTATCTTCAGTTGGAAGGCATCGCTCTCGTATGGTGAGAGAGCAAACTTCATAACATAAGTAAGTTTGGTAATATTCTCTCCTCATGGTCGAAATTTAAATCAGCGATAAGGAAACAATTTTGTCCATTGGTTATTTACATAAAGCAATGATGGAATGACAAACTTTAAGACAAAGTAAAGGTCAAACTATAAAAAGTTTCACGAAAGAATTTAGGAAGGAATCTCTTGCATTAAACATTCCTTTGGATTCTTATGAAACTTTAATGAAGTATATTGGTGCACTTCACAGTTATGTTTGTCATACTTGTCTATTGTTTAACCCCACCTGTCTTGACGAATTTTTTGTGCAAGCCAATCACCTTGAGAACAGGGGAAAGCATGTTCAAGAATATCCCACAAAGAAACCTTCCAATTTCCCACATTAGCTGTTTAAGAAGTTTAAAAGGAAGGACAAGAAGGCCTCCACTGTAAAGAGAGAAGAAGAAAATCCATCTTGCACTCATTGAAAGAAAAGTGGTCATGATGATGAACAATGTTGGAAACTACATCTAGAGAAGAGAGCGAAACAATTCAGTGGAAAGGGGAAGACAAATACCGTTGCTACAGTGCAACAAGATCTTGGTTCCGATTCAGGAGACGAAGGAAAGATCGCAATGGTTGGAGTACAAGGTAAAGATTCCCTTCATGCTAGTTCAAATTCCAATAATGAATCTCATGATGATGAACGAAAGAAGAATGAATTATTTCATATAAGAGTTGTATCTAAACACACTAAGATAGATACATTATTTGATCCAGGTTCCCAAGTAAACTTGATATCTGAAGCAGTTGTCAAAAAGATGGGTCTTGAAACTAAACCCCATCCAAAGCCTTATCCTCTTGGTTGGGTATGTGATAAAGAAAAACTTAATGTCACCAAGCAATGTAGGGTTAGATTTGCTATTGCTTCAAAGTTGATTGATGAAGTGGATTCAGATGTTGTATCACTTGATATATGTGGCATAGTGTTGGGGAGTCCTTATCTTTATGATAGAAAATCAATCTTCTTTCGTCATGAGAACAAATATCACCTTACCAAGGGGGGAGTGGAATACATTTTTAGAGCCCACATCATGAGTGTAAACACAACACTTGTTAGTGCAGGGAAAATGAAGAGACACATAAACACTAATAAGAGATATGTACTCACGGTCGTAAGGGAAAAAGATGTCGGAACATCCGATGCTTTCCAAGGATGTGATCCTTCTCATAAGAAAGAACTAATTGATATTCTTTCTAAGTATGATGATATTTTCCAGAAACCAGATGGATTACCTCCTAAGAGGGAAATCCAGCATGAAATACATCTTCAACAGGATTATCCTCTTCCCAATGTGGGCATGTACAGTATGTCAGTTGTAGAGATGACAGAGATCAAGAAGCAGGTACAAGGCTTATTGGATCAAGGATTCATCAGGCCCAACTCATCTCCTTATGGTTCTCCAATCATGATGGTGCCAAAGAAAGATGGCACATGGCGAATGTGTGTCGATTACCGAGCCTTAAATAAAATCACGGTGAAAAATCGATACCCTCTTCCTCGTATAGATGATTTACTTGATCAATTAAAGAATGTTGTTTATTTCACTAAGTTTAATTTGCGCAGTGGATACCATCAGATCAGGTTTGCAGAACAAGATGCATGGAAGAGTGCCTTTAAAACCAAACATGGATTGTTTGAGTGGCTAGTTATGCCGTTTGGGCTTTGTAATGCTCCAGAAACTTTCATGCGTGTGATGAATGATGTATTCATGCCTTTTCTAGATGTTTTTGTGATTGTATATTTAGAAGACATTCTTATATTTAGAGGTACTTGGGATGAACATGTAAGGCATGTAAAGCAAGTATTGGATACTTTTCAAAGGGAAAAGTTGTACGTAAAATTGTCCAAATGTGAATTTGGTAAGACTACACTTGTGTACTTAGGTCATATTGTAGGAGGAGGAAAATTGAAAATTGATCCTTCCAAGATTGATGTAATTGTAAATTGGCCTGAGCCCAAAAATGTAACCGAGATACAGAGCTTCTTAGGTGCAATCTAGTATTGGAGGAGATTCATTTCAAACTTCTCCTTTATATCATCTCCTTTGCATTCCTTAACCAGTGTGAAGAACACTTTTCAGTGGGGAGGAAAGCAACAAAAAGCTTTCGACACGTTGAAGGGAAAGATCAATATCACACCAGTATTAGCACTGTCGAATCTTCAACAACCCTTCGAGATAAAGATAGATGCCAACAAATACACCATGGGTGCAGTATTGATGCAATATCGTAAGCCTATCTGTTACCACTCTAAAACTTTTAACCAAGTTGTTGTTAACTAGACTACATAGGATAAAGAGTTGTATGCATTCGTTCAAAGTGTAAAGAAATGGAAGCACTACTTGTTAGGGAAGGAAATAATCAAACTCACAGATCATCAACCCTTACAGTATCTCCAAGCACACACCAAACTGGAACAATCTCGACATTACAGATGGATGGGTTTCCTACAACAATTTCATTTGGTAATCAAGTACAAAAAGGGTACGAGTAACAAGGTAGATGATATGCTTTCTAGACCTCCTATTGTTGCTTCTATTATTTTGAAGAATGCTTCTTTATCTCATGATAGCTATGTGGAACAATATGCCATTGATGAATATTTTAAAGAGGTATATGAGAAGCTAACCCATGGTGCACAAGTAGAGAACTATTGTTTGTAGGGGAAACTGCTCTACCATCTTGGAAAGCTATGTATTCCTACAAGTGAACGAGTCTATGTAATACAATAAGCTCACACTTCTCTTGTATCTGGGAATTTTTGGGGTAGGAAAAACTATGTATCATCTGCAGAGGTTTTGTTACTAGCCTCAGATGAAAGAAATTGTAACTAAATATGTAAAGGGGTGTGTGATGTGTTCTACTTGTAAGCTAACTAATAGAAAATTGGGGCTATACTCACCACTGCCTGTTCCATCCCATCCATGGGAAATTATCTCCATGGAAGTTTTAGGGGGTTTACTAATGTTGAAAAGGGGTCATGAATATTTGTATGTTGTAGTGGATAGGTTCAACAAGATGTGTATCTTAATGCCATGTAAAAAACATATCATTGCTGAGTAGACTACTAATCTCTTCATTAAGTATGTTTGGGTTCACTTTGGGTTACCCACATCCATTATCTCGGATCAATATACTCAATTACTTGGGGATTTTTGGACAAGATTGTGGAGAATGATGGACAACAAGCTGAAGAGAAGCACTGATTTCCATCCACAGATTGACGGACAGATAGAGGTTGTTAACCGAACAATGGTACTTTTTCTTCGAGGCTAATGCAACAAGCATCCCAAGTTATGGGATGAACATATACCCTATGTACAACATGATTGCAATTGAGCCTTACATTCCTCCACTCAGTGTTCTCATTTTGAGACATGTTTTGGGTATTTACCTAAAGTTACTTTGGACTTGATGTATGGGAGAGATGCCGATTCAAATAAAGAAAGAAATGAAGACAGAACCCACAAGTTCATCTAGAGGATCCAACAGGTACACCAAGCAGTCAGGGAACAGTTCGAGAAAAGTCAAGCACAATATAAAGCTCGGCATGAAAAACACAGGGTTGATCATCAGTTCCAAGTTGGAGAGCAGGTATGGCTTCACATCAACAAGGAAAGATTGAAGGGTGAAGGCAAGAAACTCAAGCCCATCCATTATGGATCCTTCACTATTTTGAAAAAAAGTGGTACCAATGCTTTTCGTCTAGATCTTCCACCTTATATGTAGATCTACTCAATTGTAAATGTAGAGAAATTTAAACTTTTTGAGCCTCCCATGATCATGGATCATGATGAGGAAGTTTCAATACCTTCAGTTGATGAGTTTTCTCCTAAGTAATTGGATGAGTTAAAGAAAGATATCATCCTGGATAGAAGGACGAGGACTTCACATAGGGGTGATGTTGATTATCTTCGAGTAGGCTTAAAGGGAACAAATGCAAGCAAGACAAAGTGTATTGAGAAGGACAAGGTGAGGGAACTCTTCCCTCACTTATCTGTTGATTGATGAAATATTTTGATGGTCCAAAAAGCTCTTAGTGGGAAGGCGTGATCCAAAAAGGATTCAGACAAATCAGAATTCGCAGAAGCAACTCAAGAAGCTCATAATGGCCTCAGTAGACAGAGAAAGGGAATAAATTCAAAGTTCCCAAAACTTAGTGAAATTGACATCATCACGAATAGCGCATCACAAGATTTCCAACGACGTAAAAAGATCGTCAAACGGAGTTACGGATCGAACAATATTCGCTGTCAAAGTTTTGGTCAACCTAGCCCAGTGAGCAGGGATGAGTCAACATCCGTACAAATGATGCCAGCATCCATACAATGTGCATGGCACATGTAGAAGGTGACATGTGCCATGCTGATGTCATCATGGTGACATGGCAACACTAAAGGCTACCATGTGTCACTTGTTTTAGCATTTTTGGGTCAATCCGTGGACCAATGAAAAAGTGCCACGTCGAAGTCTGTACAACCACATGGAGAACCGTACGGTGACGTATCAGGATGATGTGGTAGGTGACTATGAAAGTGGTTAGTGTGGCCCAATGGCTGGCTACCACTTGGCCCAGTCACGAGCTTCCACGTGGAAGTGGGAAAATGCCCAATGAGGGCCCAAAAACCAAATTTCAAAAATAAAAAAGGTGGGCCTGCCAAATGTGGCGGCCAAACGGTAAGTTCCGACAAATCTAAAAAAGTGCTCCAAACTAGTGGAGGTTCCATTCCACATATTTTATAATTTTATAACCATAACCCAAAAGGGGAGGCCCGTGGGCTCAACCTTGAGACCTCCCCCTATAGAAACGCCTTAACAATAGCATCCGCCACCGTTGGGCCAACAAACTACATTGTGTAGTCTGCCCCACTTTTTACTTATAAGCCGAGTCTTCCCACGAACAAAAAGGAGGGAGGAGCGAAACGGTACAGCCAAGCACAAAAATTGAGACGCAGTACAAAGAATTAAGTGCAAGGAGCAGGCACCTAAACATAGACGATATTTATCAAGGGCCTGGGAGTGCCAGAGTCAGATCGAGGCGTGGAGATAGTCATTTTTGGGTAATTCGATGCCACAAATTCAATGCTGTTGTCTATTTTATGATCCGAGCAAAGCTTCTGCAACTTAATTCTAGAATGAGGTATACTTATGTACTTTGCCAAATTCTTTTGCTGAGTTAATAAAAAGGCATACCCATTTGAAAGCAGGACCCAGAGACGTAGTCCACCAGGGACAGACTCTGTTATCAATTTTTTGTGTTCATATTTGATGCTTATGTCTCTTCATTATTGAGCTTTTCCTTCTTTATGGTGCACTTTAATTATGCTCATTTAATACAATTCTTTATAAGTCACTTCGATGAAAAGATCCCAGATCAACTACTGCACCCTAGTGATTCACCATGGGAATCTGGCTGTATGTGTCTCAAACCGAGCACCCTTGTATCCTCTATAATGGGTCGGAATGGTTTCCCCAGATCTGGTATGATGATCTCTCTCGAACCCTGGATGTACGTTCCCTAAGTTTTGCACCCTCATTGGCTAACTGAAGCGCCCTAGAGGATCCTCCGTCGGAATATGACAAGTAATAGCCCAAAATATGTGCCCTGCCTTCCTCTTAACTGGGTCGGAAGGAAATCTATGGATTCTCCCGAGTCGGGACAAGACAATCCTCTGAGTCTCCCAACTCGCACGCCCTCCCCCTGAAGAAGTGCACCCTAGTTGTATAAACCTACAAATCTATGTCTGCAATTTTATGAAAGACCTGAATGATCTTTCTAGTGACTAGGGTGTGTCTCTCAACATCAAAATCAACTCACTAGTGTCTTCTTCCTGGAATCCACAATCCCACTGATTCTCATGAACCTGTGTTTTCTCCTCAAATCTCAAATGTCAAATCATAAATTACATAATGAGGAATTAGGTCACTTTTCTCTTCATATACTCCTCCAAAACCCTAATTTGTTGTTGACCTCTATTTCTATCTCCATCACTTATGCGCCCCTCTATTTTTGGCTTAAATCACTTAAAGGGCGCTTTTACCCTCTTTTCACTTAATGTCACTTTCAAATTACAAGGTTCTCTAGTGAAATGACATTAAGTGACCCTATTTTCCCTTGTTCCTCCCCGGCTATAGTCTAACGTGGATGTTTAGACTACTCAACCCTCCTCTCTGGAGCTCGTACTCGGAAAGGGACATTACTGATAGGTTTTCACTCTCTCAAATGTGCCTCCACACTGTTAGATATGGACCTTTATAAGGATTTGCAGTATTCATTACCTAATATTCACATCTCACATGTGCCTCTATCATTTGACAATGCTTTTCCAAAACTGACATTGTTTTGGAAAACTTTCATTTTTAGTTGCATGGTTCCCAGAGTCCAATTGCATTTTTTTTCTTGCATCTTTAAAAAAAAAGAAAATGATTATTGGGAGAACTTAAACATTCTATCATATTTTCCTATGAATCAACTTTCCAACAACTATACCCATGCCTAAATCTGAGTTCTGAGCTAAAATTTGTAGCTCTTTGAAATCAACAGTTTCACCCATTTTTGTACTTGTTTCACTGGCACAATCTTGCTGAGAGACCATCTTCCACCATGTATAAAAGAAAACTTGTTTGGAATAAAAAAAATGATCTATTGGGTGCATATATTATTTATTATTATGAGAACACATCAATTTTCATATTCAAAATTTGACACTTCGGTCAAATTGTGTATAAATATGGAATTGACTACTTTGCATTTTTTACATTTTCTCCAGGCTTAGAAATTTTAGCCAAAACTGACTATCTCTCAAATGGAGCAAAATTGGAAAAAACCCCCTCAAGACAAAGTTATCTAAATTGAAGAGTAGATAAAAAGTTGACTAAATAAATTTTTTTGGATTGGTGATCTGGGGTCCCTTTTCCTCTTCTAAAGATTTCAAAAATTCCTTAAACGCATTGAGAAATAATGGATTTTACCCTTTTTGGTCATCTCCATACCAAATACTTTTAATTTATGTTAAGATCCCAAATAGGTATCTTCATGCCTACTTTTTGGACTCCCTATAAAAATTTCACCTAATCTGGGCTTCGGTTACTGCAGACGACTCAGATCTTTAAAAGCCAATGTTCTTATTTTTTGGAAAATAAAAGCATAATTAGTCAATGATCCTCCCTATAACTCTTGTGGCCCTATTCAATATGGACGTACCCCTTAAATTTCATCCAGTTATGAGTTAGACTACTCATGTTATGGACAAAACAAGTTTTTGGCTCCAAACTTGTTTTTTTGGGTAAACTTGTCTATTTTCTGCTCTCTTTCTTGTATTCTCTTTTCATCTTGCATCATCAATGTCCGCACTATGGTTTTGACAACCGTGCACGCAACAATTTCTCATTGACGCACACCATATGATTTTTGTTACGTACCAATATTTATCCCTCGCCACAACTTTTGTACTATGCACCAATATTCAGTGTGTGTAGCAACTTTTGTATCACACACCAATATGCAAGGCACTCAACAAATTTTGTATTGTAGACCAATTTTCAAGGCATATATTATGCACCAATATTCAAAGTGCGTACCATGCACCAACATTTAGTGCACACAAGTTCTGTACTTTGCAGTGCCAAAGTTTAATGCACATCGACTCTTTGTCGCACCTGCACCAACTCTTTTGCGGCATGCATGCCAACCCTGCTATTGCATCGACGTTTCAACACCAAAAACTCTTTTCTTCCTTTAATCGATTTTTCCATATTTTGAGTTTGTGAACTCGCGAATTTGTGGCTGTCGCGAACCCCCAAACTTGGCTCCCTAGGCCAAACTTGAACCCTTAGCAGTTGCATTCGACTACTTAGCTGCTTGAATAAACCTCTTTGCTAAAAATCCCAATAGTCTTCGTACTAAGAACAAATATTAGTGGATTCCAACCCTACATATTTCTGCTAGGTAAACTTAGATTTTTCCTCAAACACCCTATGCCGCTGCCATGGATTTGACCATTTTGGCCTCCAGGACCAAAACCCACTTACTAAATTCTAATTCTTGACATACTCATGTCGATTTTCATCTAAGATACGCCCAAAAATTGGGGATTGTGCTCAATTATGAAAATTTTCCCCAACTAAAAAACATGTAGCAACTTCTATTTCTATTGTTGTAGATCCCTGCAAGCATGGTGTTGCAAACTAAGCTCTGATACCAATCTATAATGTACCCATTACCAAAAAAAATAAAAAAAATGAAATTTGGTCCGATACCACTTTGTAACATACCTAGATCTTTCATTGAGGCATGCTACCATAAAATTATTCTATGATACAAACCGATCGAGTCCTCAAATCCTCACTGACATGCGTTGTAGGAATTGTACCACGTTTGCAACAACCATTTTCTAGTGCATGCGCTGACTCAGGCACCACACAAGGACTTGTAACCGTTACTACCAAATTCAACTATCACATTGATTTAAATGCGGAAATATACATGACATGACATACATACATGCTATTATCATGAATAATTAGAATTCATGAATGCAAATGCTTAAATCATGCATAGCGACAAACACATCATTTACACAACATAATTAACATGATAAAAGATACAACAACAAACTTATCTACTTATAAAATAACCAACTGGCTGCATACAAAGGACATTCCTTCTAGCCATAGGCTTGTTGTTCATATTCTCTCAATAGCAAGCCACCCTCGATATGAGGCTAGGATTTCACAAGGAGGCTTAACTCTCTCATCCATTTTCCACACACTCAATAACCCAATTACCAGGTTTCTACTTGATCCGAAAAAATCTTTTAAACGACAATGGTTGAGTTATTTATCATGTGTTAATTAACCATTTAGGAATTTGAATGAAAGAGGAAGAATTATACAAGAATCATAGCATCCGTTTCAAAATATATAGATCTGAAATAAAGCATGAGGAACGACAAACCATAAAACACCAAAGTGATAACAAAGTTCGGCAATCTCGCCTACATCTCCGGGCCTATGTCCCATTGGGATTTCTTATTTCTGTTTGAAGCTTTAAATGTACATCATTAAAGTGCCAATGGATTACAACAATGACCTGGTTGTGTTCTACCATATCTCAAGAACCCATCAAAACTGACAACACCCAAATCAGATGAACGAAGCTCCTAGAAATGGCCCGCAAAGGTGCGCTCCTCAATAGCTTCCTTGCATGACAATGACTTTGGCTCAAGATTTCTGCAGCATAAACCTGCTCTAAACCTCCTCCCCCTTGGCTTCAAGAAGCCCTGGTTTATATAGATCTGAAGTTGGTAACCATCTCCCAACTTCCCCCCAAGATCTCTCCTCAAAAAGGGCCCAAGATCCTCCAAAAATGGATCAAATCCTCTCAATCAGGCTGAAAATCCATTTAAAAATCATATACTATAGTATAAAACCCATTTAATACCAAAACCAAGGTGCAACCCCCTTTATGTTCACGTTGTTGGTCATATTGGGTGTCTCCATGTGGCCAAGGGATGAGATTCTACGCTGGCCCCCTTGAGTTAAGGCTCTGGTCTTATGGTGCAAGGCCATGTGGCCAAGTGCTTCTGCTCCACGCGTCCTTATCAGTTTAAGCCCTTGGGAATAAGCCGGTGGTTACGCCCCTGGTCGGTGGGCTAGCTTGACTGACCAAGGCTAACACCGAAACCTTTGCGCCAGATGTTATTCTGTAGGGTCCTATCACATATGCTCACGATAGGGGGCTATCCACCATATAAACACACCATGGTTTAAAGTCTGGGTCCTATGCTGTAACCACAGAATTGGGAGTAGCTACAACACTATCCATGCGTGCCAATACCATAGGAATGAACATATGGTGAGTGTGGTGACTGGGGGCTGGGGCTACACCCCAGCCCTTTCTTTCACCCATTTAACACACATTCAAACTTAAATAGGAGTTTTTCCCCATAGTTGTTAAGTAACACCTGTAGGCAGGCTGGTAGCCCGACCTATGCGAAAACTTGGTGCCATGGAGGTCCACGGTTCGAACCTGGTGGACTCCAAAACCAATTTTTTCCAAAAACAACCAATGTCCAATAAATGGGTGCCATGTGGCAGCCCATGTCTGGGTCACGTGGCACCGTACCATATGCCACAAAACTGCCACATGTCAACGCTCGATTCGTCCAACTGTCTGCCTAGGTGTCTGCCACTATACCTACTACGTGTCGTATGGTCCTGCCACTTTACCTGCCACATGTCGTATGGTCCTACACGTCAGCCGTACGGACGTGCCACATGTCCACCTTGCAGTGGTGACATGTGTCACTCCCTGATTGGTCCCATGTACCTGTCCATTTCAGCATCCACATACCCTTCCACGTTAGCTGTACGACCATATGACTTGTATAGTCAACTACCACGTGACACTGTACGGACTGTACAATCATCAATTTTTGTCTGTTTGGAAAAATGAATAGATTGCGATATCTTGGTCATACGACATCCATTTGATCCCGTTCAAGTTGCATTGGGTTCATAANTGTCGATGCCTATGCACACATCCGTTTTGAAGAGATTCTGAGCACTTTGATTTTTAGGTCTTTCTGAGTCCCATTTGGCTCCTGGATCCAATTCTGGATCACACCTCCCCACTAAAGACCTTTTGGTCCTCCAAAAGGTTACAAAATGAACCTTAATGATTACATAATCATAAGGAAAAAAACAAAACACTATGTTGTACAAAAATGATGTTATAACAGGTCATCATTTCAACATGTGTGATTACATTAATGGAAGCAAAATACAATGAAGTTGTGACATCCACTTCTGGAAAAACCAAGTGGCTGGTTTCTTTCCTTCACGGTGTTCCTCTTGCTTCACTGGTAATGCCTCTTACTTCATGAGTACATGCACAATCCTTTTGTACTTCTTTGGATGAAGCTCCAGATTAAGCTTCCAACAATTAGCCTTTTGATGTCCACCCCTGTTGCAATAAGTGCAGTGAGTTTTTGGCATCCATACTTGTTTGCCCTTCTCTTTCTTCTATTGTGGAGTTGAGTCTTTATGTCGTGTTTCCTTTCTGGTCGACATAGACTTCTTGTACAAATATTGTCTCTTCCAACACTTGGCAACACAATGCTTGGGTTAATGACAAAAAGTACATGGACACATATTCCACAAGTTTTGGATTACATGATTATGTTTTTTTATAATCAGAAAGAGAATTGGTAAAATGATGACCATTATACCTTCCTTGTTGATCTTCACTTTGCTTTGGATATTATTTGCGTTCATTATCACCATCAAGGAGTGATACCCCATCACCTTTCATGAATCGATCCTGTAATGACTTAGGTTGGTCCTTTGAAGCATCGCTTGCTTCCGATGTTTTGGAACCCATCTTGGAGAATGCTCCAATCTCCTCTTCGCCATATCCCAATTCTAAATAATGAGGTGTTTCCACAGCCTCTGTGGGATTAATGATACCTTGGCCCTTACATCCAAGGCCCTTTCCTTCATAACCCATCTTGGTTAGCAATTTCAAACCTATACCTCTTGTATGTTTTTCAAATGCACCAAAACCATCTTGATGGGAACAATGCAAAATTGATGAATGACCTTCACTGCATACCTCAGGGATGTTTTCTGAAACAGATGTAGAAGACAATTCCTTCAATTCTTCTTTTCCTTTGTTGTTTTTTGAAGATTTGACTTGAGCTGATCTTTTTCGTTCCAAGTAGTCTTCATACAACACCTTCACCATCTCAGACATGGAAAAGAGAGTAGCTCACATATCCTTCTCATCTTGAGAAAGTACCTCTTTATATGACATTGTCTCAACTGATATGTGCTTTTCCCTAGTAAACATGCAAACTCAAAATCCAATCGTCAACTAGCTCTGATACCTCTTGACCTGAAAAGATCTTTTAAACGACAATGGTTGAGTTATTTAGCATGTGTTAATTAACCATTTAGGAAGCTGAATGAAAGAGGAAGAATTATAGAAGAATCATAGCATTCATTTAAACATATATAGATCTGAAATAAAGCATGAGGAACAACAAACCATAAAACACCAAATTGATAACGGAGTTCGTCAATCTCACCTACGTCTCCGGGCCTATGTCTTAGTGGGCTTTCTTATTTCTGTTAGAAGCTTTAAATGTACACAATGAAAGTGACAATGGATTACAACAATGACTTGGTCGTGTTCTACCAGATCTCAAGAACCCATCAAAACTGACGACACCCAAATTGGATGAACAAAGCTCCCAGAAATGGCCTGCAAAGGTGCGCTCCTCAATAGATTCCCTGCATGACAATGGATTTGGCTCAAGATTTCTGCAGCATAAACCTGCTCTAAACCTCCTCCCCCATGGATTCAAGAATTCCTGGTTTATATAGATCTGAGGTTGGTAACCATCTCCCAACTTCCCCCCAAAATCTGTCCTCAAAAAGGGCCCAAGATCCTGCAAAAATGGATCAAATCCCCTCAATCAGGCTGGAAATCCATTTAAAAATCATATACTATAGTATAAAACCAACATAATACCAAAACCAAGGTGCAACCCCCTTGATCTCCGCGCTCTTGGTCATATTGGGTGTCTCCATGTGGCCAAGCGGTGAGATTGTGTGCTGGCCCCCTTGAGTTCCGACCCTGGTCTTATGGTGTAAGGCCATGTGGCTAAGTGCTTCTACTCCATGCGCCCTTATCAGTTTAAGAGCTCAGGAATAAGATGGTGGTTATACCCCTGGTCGATGAGCTAGCCTGGTCGACTGGGTCTAACACCGAAACCTTCATGCTAGATTTTATTTTGTAGGGTCCTATCGCATATGGTTGCGATCGAGGGCTATCCACCATATACCCGTGCCATGGTTTAAATTCCGGGTCCTATGCTGTAACCACGAAATTGAGAGCAACTCCAACACTATCTGCGCACACCAATACCGCAGGAACAAACATATGGTGAGTGTGGTGACCGGGGGCTGGGGCTAGACCCAAACCCTTTCTTCCACCCATTTAACACACATTCAAACTTAAATAGGAGTTTTTCCCCATAGTTGTTAAGTAACACCTATAGGTGCGCTGGTAGCCCGACCTACACGAAAACTTGGTGCCCATGGAGGTCCATGGTTCGAACCCGGTGGACTCCAAAACCAATTCTTGCCAAAAACAACCAATGACCAATAAATGGGTGCCATGTGGCAGCCCATGTCTGGGACACATGGCACCGTACCATATGCCACAACACTGCCACATGTCAACACTCGATTCGTCTAGTTGTCTGCCACTATATCTGCTATGTGTCGTACGGTCCTGCCACTGTACCTGCCATGTCATACATATGGATGTGCCACGTGTCACCCTTGCAGTGGTGACACATGTCACTCCCTGATTGGTGCCCTATACCTGTCCATGTCAGCATCCACATACCCTGTCATGTCAGCTATATTGCCATACGGCCTGTACAGTTAGCTGCCACGTGGCATTGTACAGACTGTACGAACTATACAATCATCAATTTTTGCTTGTTTGGAAAAATGAACAGATTGTGATATCTTGGTCATACTACGTCCATTTGATCTCGTTCAAGTTGTGTTGGGTTCATAATGTCGAGGCCTACGCACATGCCCATTTTGAAGAGATTCCAAGCACTTTTATTTTTAGTCCTTTTGATGTCCATCCCTGGTCTTATGGTGCAAGGCCATGTGGCCAAGTGCTTCTGCTCCACATGCCCTTATTATTTTAAGCCCTTGGGAATAAGCTAGTGGTTACACCCCTAGTCGACAAGCTAGCTCGACTGACCGGGGCTAACACTGAAACCTTCACGCTAGATGTTATTCTGCAGGGTCCTATTGCCTATGCCCACGATCGGGGGCTATCCACCATATATCCGTGCCATGGTTTAAAGTCCATGTCCTATGCTATAACCAAGAAATCGAGAGAAACTCTGATAGTATCCACGTGCACTAATACCATGGGAACGAACATATGGTGAGTGTGGTGACCGGGGGCTGGGGCTACACCCCGACCCTTTATTCCGCCTGTTTAACACACATTCAAACTTAAATAGGAGTTTTGCCCCATAGCTGTTAAGTAACACCTGTAGGCGGGCTGGTAGCCTGGCCTACACGAAAACTTGGCACCCATGGAGGTCCACGGTTCAAACCCGGTGGACTCCAAAACCATTTTTTTCCAAAAACAATCAATGACCAATAAATGGGTGCCACATGGAAGCCCATGTCTGGGAAACGTGGCACCTTACCATACGCCACATAACTGCCATGTGTCAGTGCTCGATTCATCCAGCTGTCTTCCCAGGTGTCTGCCACTATACCTGCTACGTGTCGTATAGTCCTGCCACTGTACCTGCCATGTGTCATACAGTCCTACCACATCAACCGTAAGGACGTGCCATGTGTCACCCTTGCAGTGGTGACACATGTCACTCCCTGATTGGTCCCATGTACCTGTCCACTTCAGCATACATGTACCCTGCCATGTCATCTGTACGGCCTGTACATTCAGCTTCCATGTGGCACTATACAGACTATACAGTCATCAATTTTTGCCTATTTGGAAAAATGAACAGATCGGGATATCTTGGTCATATGATGTCCGTTTGAGCCCATTAAAGTTGCATTGGGTTCATAACGTCGAGGCCTACACACATGTCCATTTTGAAGAGATTTTGAGCACTTCTATTTTTAGGCCTTTCTGACCCCCATTTGGCTCCTGGATCCAATTTTGGATCACTACTCCAATAACAATTTCAATCCACTAGCTCTCTTTCCCCTCAACCTACCCAACCCAAGGAACAATATCCCCCTTCTTTACCACTTAGTCTCTTAGACCTTTCCACTTCCCTCTAGGGCTCCAGTGCATGGTCAGCTAAGAAATCTCACAATTGGGGACTCAAAGAATTCTCCGTTGTTTCAATGGAGTACTCACACGACCCTATCAAGGATCTTTGGGTAGTTTCCTCATTAGAAAACAAACTTACAGGTACATGAAATTACTTTCAGCAACAAGCACAACCCTTTAATGGTTGCCCTCCTATACAACAAAGTTGGTGCTCATTTTCTAGAACCCAACTCCCTTTGTTGTCCCAAAAATCAGCCTCGTAAAAATCGTCCCCTTTTCCTAATCGAATTTCCTTCTTCTCCCATCCTTTATTCACTCTCACTCTTCTCCAAAAAGGAATTACTTACACTCAACCCCTACTATCATAACTAAGTGGGACAAATTCCTCACCTAACCTCTTACATGATTTCAATGATTGAGTGTTTAATAAGTCACAGGGCTAAATGGCTAAATGATAAACTGATTAATGAAAATGGCTTAAGACAAGGCATATGGGAACCCCTCAAAACCCCCATTAACCCCCTTCTCTTAGGGAATCATAGTCCCCAGTCATTATTGTCCCTCTCGTATCACAACCAAAGATTTAATTTTATTTAATAATTACAATGTACAATTTTACATAGCTCGGCCCTCGACCCTATTAACATATCGACCCACTAGCCTAAACCACATTTGTACAATTACATTATAATTTGCGGGGACTAAAGCTGGGGATGTTACATAAAAATTGTCAAACTCCAGATGCTTATAAGATATTTTGAGTCTCTTACTATGACAAAAACTGGAAGTGTAGAAAATTTTGTTACTAGAGTGCAAAATATTGTGAATGCCATCCATGCCCATAGTGAATCTCTTGAAGATGAGCAGATTGTTGAAAATGTGTTAAGAAGTCTTCCTAAAAAAAATGATCCCATCACCATTACTATATAAGAGTCAAGATGTTTATCACAACTAACTCTTATTGATTTGTTTGGAAGCCTTCAAGTTAAAAAGATAGGTTAAAAATAAATGAGGAGGCCTTGGATCAACCCTTTCAAAGAAAAATGAGATTGATGACAAGAACAAGTAGTCTTCCACGTCCATGAATGATGCTTCCACTTCATCTTCTTCATCCTATAGAGGTGGTAGAGCTTGTGGAAGATATAGAGGAAGATGAGGTCGTGGTAGAGGAAGAAGCAATAGCCCTATGAAAGGTCAACTTCAATGTAACTATTGTAACAAAGATTGCCATATTGAACAATATTGGTTTAGAAAGAAAAGAGACTCCTCTCAAGAAAATTTTAGTGAAGAACAAGGTGAGAACTCAGAAAATTTGTGTCTCACTTGTAATAGTTTTTAAGCCAAGTAAGATTTTGTATGGTATCTTGATAGCGATTGGTCAAATCACATGACTAGAAATAAAGATCTCTTTGTAAATTTAGATGAGAGTGTGAAAGGGAAAGTCAATTTTGGAAAAGATAATTAGGTAGAAGTAATGGGGAAAGATGCTATTGCAATCAAAACAAAGAATGGAAGTATTATTTGTATGCATGATAGATTATTTGGGCCAAGTTTGAAGCATAACTTGCTTAGCATAGGGTAGCTAAACTTTGAAAACTACAAGACTATTTTTGAAGGAAAGCCTTGTAAGATTTTTGACATCTCTAACAACTACTTGGTGGCTAAAGTTATTATGATAGATAATATAATGTTCTTATTGAGAATGTAAACTATTGTTGCTTTCTTGAAGGCCACAATTGGTGATCCTTAGTTATGGCACAAGAGGTTTGGGCACCTCAATTTTAGATCCCTCTCCTTCATGCAAAAGAATAACTTGGTAAGAGGCTTTACCTTACTTTTAAAGCAAAAAAATAAGGTACGTAAATCTTGTGCAATAGGGAAACAACATAGAGAGAGCTTTCCCCATCATAAATAATTTAAAGTACATAATCCTTTGGATTTAGTACATATAGACATTTGTGGCCCCATGCTAACTTTGTCTCTTGGTAAGAGAAAGTATTTTCTTCTCTTTGTAGATGATTATTCAAGATGTCTTGGGTATGTTTCCCAAGTGATAAATCCCAAGCCTTTTGGTTTCTTTAAGAAATTTAAAGAACTTGTTGAGAGGGAATTAAAATACTGTTTGAAAATTTTGAGAATGGGCTGAGGTGGAGAATTCACCTCTAATGATTTCAAATAATTTTGTAGCTCACATAGAATAAAAATGAGTTAACTACAACTAGGTATGTTAAATGAAATGAACTTTCCCAATAAGTATTGGGAAAATGCAGTCCATTTGGCAATATACATCCTTAATATAAGTCCTAAAAAGTTAGTAAGAAATTATACTCCTTATGAATCTTGGTTTGGTAAGAAACCAAGTGTTTCTCATTTAAAAGTTTTTGAATATGCATGCTTTGTTCACAGCTCTGCACAGCAAAGACATAAGTCAAATGAAAAATCCGTGAGATGTATTTTTATTGGATATTTAGAAGAATGTAAGACTTACATATGTTATGATCCACTTATTAACAAAATTTATGTTAGTAGAGATGCCATCTTTAACGAAGGGGGAGTTTATAACAAAAGTGAAGATGGGGATACTAGAGATTACCCCACACATTGAAAAAACATCCTCTGATGATAATTAACAACCATTGCAGCCCTATATAATGAGAAATACAAGCTCACCTTTGTCAAAGGCAGCCTCATCTACTCCATCACAAAAAAAATTGGGCACAACAATGTTAAAGCACCATTCTCCATCTGAAATGTTGGATGAAGATTTTTCAAGAAGAGTTATAAGAAAACAAACAAAGCAAAAAGAAAACAATATGGTAAATTATGCTCTTCTGACTTCTTGACATGTTGAACCTTTTAATTTTAAAGAGGCTTGTACTAATGAGTCATGGGTGCAAGCCATGGAGGATGAGATGTCATAGATTGAGAAGCATGATACATGGGAGTTGGTTGATCTCCCTAATGGAAAATTCAGTATTGGAGTAAAGTTGATGTACAAGCTTGAAATCAATATGGATCATAGTATTTCAAAATATAAGGTACAATTAGTTGCAAAGGTATATGCATAATAAGAGGATATTAACTATGATGAGACATTTTCTCATGCATCAAGGCTTGAAATTGCAAGAACCTTTAGCATCTCATCTCAATTTGACAGTTTATGAGATGGATGTTAAATATGCCTTCTTAAATGGATTTTTAAAGGAAGAAATCTATGTTGATCAACAACAATGTTTCATTGTTGAATGTAAATAAGACAAATTCCATAGTCTTAAGAAGGCTCTTTGTGGTCATAAACAAGCCCATAGAACTTGGTACTCTAGGATAGATAAATATCTTTAGGATCATGGCTTTGTTAAGTGTTCTTTCAAGAACACCTTGTACAAAAAGGTTGTTGAATACAATTTTGTCATTCTTTGCTTATATGTAGATGATCTATTTATGGGAACTATATTGTCATGTGGTTCAACCATCATCATAGTGCCAAAGAAGGACCAAAGTTGGATAATGTGCATTAATTACCGTGCCTTGAAAAAAATCACCATCAATAATAGATATCAACTGCAATAAGCCAAATTCTTCACCAAGCTTGACCTCAAATTAGGTTACCATCAAGCAAGGATCAAAGCATAATATGTGTGGAAGATAACATTCAATATGAGGCAATGTTTGTATGAGTGGTTGGTAATGAATTTTGGTTTATGTAATGCAACTGAAACTTTCATGAGATTGATGGATGTTGTGTTATGTATTTTTATTAATATATTTGTAACAATGTACCTGGATGACATACTAATCTTTAGTAATACTTGGCAAGAACACATCTTACATGTGACACAAGTATTAAGATACATTAAAGAAGAATCAATTGATTGCGAATTCAAACAAATGTGAGTTTAGGAAGGAGCTCTTGATCTATATTAGATACATGCTTGGTGGAGGAGAGTTGAGGGTGGATCTAGACAAGATAGTGGCCACCAACCAATGGATTATTCCCACCAGCTTTAAAAAGGTCATGATTTTCATGGGAGTAGATCAATACTTGAGAAAGTTCATTGTCAACTTTTCAACAGTAGAATAACCATTACATGCCATGATTTCCAAGGGAAATAGTTTTCATTAGGGTAAGCCACAACAATAAACATTTGAATACCTAAAGGGGAATATCAATAATGCTCTAGTCCTAGCTGATGATCCACCAAATGATGGAACCTTGAGGCCCATATTGTGGCTAATATAACCCTTTTTGCGAACTAAAACCTACTTTACTTATAAAATAATATGTTAAATATGAATATCTTGGGTTATGTGCATTGACTATTGTGAATGATTGAGTTTTGAGTTATGTGATATAATTTGGTTTAATTTATGATTTTGATGAACTTATGCATTCTTGAGGTAGTTCTAATCATTTAATCAAGTAGGTCAAATGCTAAGGGTGATATCCAATAACTTTCAGATGTGATAAAAGGGGGTTCATGCCCCCTCTTTAACCTCCAAAGGACCCAACCATTCAATTACTCAATTTACTCAACCAACAAGGTCCTAATTCAATTTTCTAATTGAAGGAATTAAATTAAGGAGGGAAATTTAGTCCTTGAAACAATGATCCATGATATCAGGGATCCTAGAGACAAGTTCCCTTCAATTATGGACTGATTGAAGGGCTAATATGTGTTTTTTTTGTATAAATAGGAACTAGGATGAAGTAGGAGCTAGTTAGTATTTTCTTTTGGCTTAAGTAATTTCATAGAGGATAGTGCATTTGAATTGTCAAGGAACATTATGTTGTTATGAAGTGATTTCTAAATGAGGAAGCTGTATTTTCATATTTTGAGCACTTAGTGGTTTTCTTAAGGGTCCATGTAGAGACCTTGAGTAGGGATCACTGAAGGATATGCAAGGAACCCTGTTTGTCGTTATGTTTTATTTCTACATTAGCTTATAATTTCTTGTGGCACTTTCATGCAAGTTATTAGAGCAAGTTCATTTGATTCATGTCATTACATTTTCAACCAATCTAATTTTGTTAGCACAATAGTTTCATTTGCTTGATGTCATTTAGTTTTTAGTCAATTCAATTCTACAATTTCACTTGCTGATTATTTTATTACAACCCCTTTTATTTATGTTCAATATCTCATTTTATCTCATGAAATATGAAACTATCGTTAACTAGCATTCTTGGTCATTCGAATACTCTTACAAATGTTGCCCCCCTCCTCTCTAAAACAATGGAAACCACTCTCATTACCCCCTTCTCTTGATGCTCTTGACTCATGGAATAAGAAATGTAGATTACTAGACCTTGAGGGTGAAGGCATAGGAAATAAGAGGCTGAGATTGAGTATCATGTTTGATGTTAGATTAAATTTTTCATTCCTAGTGTTAGCATCATTTCTTTACTGGTTTTAGATAGTGTAGATATGCAACCTTGAATAGAATATTGCAATAAATTCAAGGGGCATGATGATGAAGAGGCCGTTAATACTATGACACATGACCTTATCCATTGTTAACATCTCTATTGAACCAACCTTGTAGCATCTAGCTAAGTGACTTTGTAACCCCTCCCGCTTCTCCTAAGCAAGGGGAGTGAAGGTCATGAGAAAACTTGCTTAAAGGAAAGGGAAAACAACATTCAAGCTAGCCTTAGGATTCCCATTCCTCACCAAATTTACAAATTAGATTGTACTACTGCAGTTGCACATATAATGCACAACACATTATCAAAGAAGCAAATCCTTGGATTGATAAAATAATGTAAAGTCGAGGAGTTTAGAAATCTTCTTACAATTCTTTGGCCCATAAATAGCAATTCCCAACTCACAATAGCCATTTGAATTGGTAACGTATGTGTTGATGAAAAGGAATGACTATCCCAATACCAACATTTTCGAATCTTGTTGGGCTAAAGCAAGATAGTTGGGATTGTTACCCTATGTTTATAACCTTTTGCAAAAATATCAATTAATCTTCAAGGCATATGTTCTTGAGATCAATGTTGTATTTTATGTTGTATTATGATAAAGAAATACAAATATTTATATCAGAAAATATTAACAAGTTTGATGAATAGAAAATGAAAACAAAATATTTGAAATAAGATCACACATATAATCCAAAATGAGACCTCAAAACCATCAAGTGATTTTATTTATTTAGTTCTCGAATACAACCAAAAACATTCTTTCATACCCATAATGGGTAAGGAACAAGAAAATACTTAGAAGTCAAAGGTTACATCATCACAAAGACGACTGGTGTCTTCTAATCAAAACCAAGACTGAAAATTAATTGGATCAACAAGCCACAATTTGCCACTTTCTTGACTCTGCATAAAATTCCTAATTAGCACTGAAAACCAATTCATAAATCCAATAATAATTTACAAACTATCAGAAACAGATGAACAACCTTATAAAACATGTCAATAATCAATGCTTCTTGGTCCTCCTTATTGCCTCCCTGAGTAAGACCCTTATCAGATTTTTTGCCTCTATCTCTCTCTCCCTTCGCTTGTCCCTTCAATTCTCCTTTTATTCTCCAAAAGTAGTTTTGAGAAGTCTCAACTACTTTTTGCTAAGTTACTTAAATAAATTTTAGTTAAATAGGGACAACTCATAATAAAATATTAATAAATAATGATAGGGGTATAATAAATATTAACTAATAGGTGGGGATCCCTTAACAACTTTTTGTTTAATTTTCAAAATATCCCCTTGTTCCTCCATCAATAAAAATTCATCAATATCATCAAAATATCAACATAAACATATATCCCAATCAACTCTCATGAAATATTTCAAAACACACTTGTGACTCCCAAATATCAAGTATATATGTACATACATGCCCAAAACTGAATAAGTCAACAAGCTATCAAAACTATATTGCTACTCAAAATAAATAAAGTCTGTCTGCTATATAAAACAACTACTGTCCAAACAATGAAGCCAAAGTAAATAACATCATAAAATCAAAAATCACATTTTTGTGTGAGGCAGTTTGCCTCTTTCCACTTTCCTTTGACTCTGTTACCTTGGGCATCTATGAATTTTCCTTAATAGGCATTTTAGCTTTAACTGTTGATGCTCTTGGGCGCATTTCTTCAAAAGGTGTGTGTCCATCCTCATGTCTAGGGTGTTGTGAAAGTGAAGTAATTAAGTGTGAGGATGCCTGAGATTGGTTGAAGTCAACAAAATTGGCATGCTGCTTGCCTTTTCTAGGCTTTGGTTCTTGGGATTTGAAAGATTTTGGTAATGCATGTGAAGCAAGGTTGTGGTGGAAATGGTAAAGAAACTATTGGCCATCCTTCAACACGAGGGGAAGGATGATGTACAATATCATTCCAACCATCATTGGCTGGGATCTCAGGTGGTAAAGACACATGTGTCTCAATTGGTATGCCAGAGATACTAGGATGAGGGCGCAAAGGTGGTTGTCTGTGTGGATGAGGAGGTCAAAAGGCTCTTTTCCCGGCTAAGTTTAAGAAACCATTTTGTAAGAGTTGATTAAACTCTTCGAAATCAACATCAAAATGAATTGAAAATCAAAGTCTTTTGTTTCCCTCTTGCCAAAAATCATTTGGCCTTCTTCCTCTACCTATGTTTCCTCTGCCATGGTTGCTTGTACTGAAAAATCTCATCTATAAAGTATAATGCTAAATTAGAGTACGCATACAATAGCAAGTGAAACATCATATACTATTTGCATTAACATAGGTTTAGAATAGCTCTAACTTAATCAACAAACAAGCACTCATGCAACCAAGGATTAAAAAAAAGATAACTTTCAAGATAAGCTTTCACCTCCGCTTTGAAATACTTCACCATCTCATACAACTCGTTATTATTAATGGATGGAAAGTGAAACAAATGGAAAGGAGAGTAACGTCACATGTTTAAAACAATAAAACATCCATCATCAACCATGTTCCAAAATCCAAATGTTTGTCCATAATCATCTCATGTATACCATGCCAAACATCTTTTAATTACTACTAACATATCCATTGTCCAAAGCAATTGCTTATGTATCAGGGGGAAGAAATATGGACTAAAATGAAAATTAAATTTGGGAATTGGGAATAATTTATGTAAAATGAGAGTATGAGGGAATTGGCCCTAAATAATCAATCACGACTTCATCCAAGTAGAATCCAATTAAAATAATCACCTTGAAATATTTCTCTTTCAATATTTTCCCTTGACCATAATTTTATTGATCAAAATATGTCTCTGTTGTCAAATATGTTGGATAGTTGGTTTGGACAGTTGGTTGTCATTGATGTCAACCCTTGGAGAGTGGTATTGGAGATTGATGTCAACACTTAGAGATTGATTTCAAACCTTGGAGAGGTCCAGAGATGTTGGAAAATTGATTGAAATTTGTATGATCAAGATTGATGATGAGTTAGTTGGGTACATTTGATGTAGTCTACATGTAGCCCCAGAGGTGTGGTTATGGGACCCAAAGTTTAGTAAGGAATATGTACATGAAGGATAGTGAAATTGCAGGTAAGACTATCATAGATGGATAGTACATGTCATTCTGTTTCCGGTGATATGTGGAACACCACGTAGTTCCTCACGGTTAGGAAGATATGGCCATGTGAAGTTGGAGGCCCCGAAGAAGGGTCAAGAAGCCCCTAGTTGGTTACAAGTCAATAAATGAAAGGGCAAAGTGGTTGTAACAAGAAATATCTAGAAGCCATAAAGTTAAGGAAATATATTACCTAGCAAAAGTATAAATACATCTCAAGGAGTCTCTCATAAATACATATACACATACATTGAATATTTATCTAGTGAAATTGTTATGGTCCAATATTTTTGTCTATTGGTGAATATGAAGAAGCGAAGTCTAAGGTAGAAAAGGGAAGATAAAGAAAAAAATAAATTTCTGAGGTCATCTGCGAGTTGCAACAAGAAGGGCATGGACACTCAGAGTTGCAGCAATAAGGGCGTGGACACCCTGAGTTGCAACAAGAAGGGAAAATACACTTAGAGTTGCAGCAATAAGGGCACAAACACTCAGAGTTGTAGCAATAAGGGCGCAAACACCAGGGGTTGCAACAAGAAGGGAACAAACACTCAGAGTTGCAATAAGAAGGCCACATACACTCATATTTGCAACAATAAGGACATAGACACCTAGCGTTGTAGCAAGGACAAATTATATCTTGGATGGTATGGCATATGCGTATGTCATGTCTTGGATGTCTTTGTGATGCATAGTGCATGGTTGCATATGGTTGAGGTAATATTGTTACATGCTTGAGACATACTCTTGGTACTTGATATATGGTTGTTATCGTTCATTATTAGAGGCACATCTTTGTGATATTGGCATATAATTGAGGGTTATATTATGGTACATGGCATGATTGAGAGTGATATGGTATATGGTTGAGACACATTTCATGGTATATGGAATATGGTATATGGTATGGTACATGTGTTGATGTACTTGATTGATGTACATGGTTGATACATGGCATGGTACATGGTTGGTACTTGGTATACATGGTTGATACATGGCATGGTACATGATTGGTACTTGGTATACATGGTTGATGGTTGAGGCATATACGGTTTGGTATAACTTGAGGTGCATGGTCGATGCACAGTCTGGTACATGTGTTGGTGCATGGTTGATGCACAGTTTGGTACATGTGCTGGTGCATTGTTGATGCACTTGTTGTTATACAAGTTGTAGTACATGGATGATGCTTGGTATGATATAGGTTGATGGTTTGGTATATTATTTGGTACATGGTTGAGACACATATCTTGTGATTGTATGTTGGTGATATTGGTACATGCTTGGTAGAGGCATGTGTTGGTGATGTTGGACATCTAGTTGAGACGTTTCCTTGGTATATGATCCATGTGAGAGGATCTAGTTGAGTATCGATGACAACGACAAGTTGGACAAGTTCAAAGTGACATGTTGGATACAGTGACATGTTGAAAAGTTACAGGTTGATGTGATAATGATTGATGTGATAATGACAGTGACAGTGACAGTGGCAGTGACATTGACAATGACAGTGACAGTGGCAGTGATTGTGGTGGCGACATTTGGTCTACACTTATACATTAGGGTGGTGAGATGAGGCAAGGAAATGGGGTTGTATCCTCCTTCCAGTTGGAGCCGAAGAATCAAGGAGTTGGAGCTTCTTTCAGGTTGGAGCCTGAAAACTAGGTGGTTGTAGCCACCTTTCAGTTGGAGTCGGAGAACCCGGGAGGTTGTAGCCTCCTTCTGGTTGGAGCTAGAGAATTCAGGGTGTTGTAGCCTCCTTCCAATTTCATTTGGATAATTGGGAAGTTGGTGCTTCCTATGAATGAATTCTTGATATATATAAGAAAGCATTATGTGGTTTTCTCCCATTTGGGTTTCCATGTAAATATTGGTGTACTATGTTCTTGATGTGATGTTCATGTGATGCTGCTTATGATTACATGATTATGATATATATATTGAATGTAATCATAGATGATACATTAATGATAAACTGTTGAACATTGTTGATAAAGTGAAATAATATATATTGTGGTTAAAAATGGTATAAAGTGCTCATACTGATTCACCCCCCCTCAATATTCCAACAAAATATTTATATCAATTTTATATAGAAACAATTTCTTATTTCATACAACACGGGGGAAAATACAAAATTTTAAAATGATATATGTACTTTGGACTTAAGGAATATTGAATGAAAAGTGGAAGTATGAAGGATTTGGTCCTGTATGCATAAATATATGCATATCAAATCACAAAACAATCTGGGTTATATTTCCTTTTAGTCTGAATCTTCACGCCCAAAATTAATAACCAAATTTGTATGTACATGCTAATTGACCTCCGCATGAAATCTTCAATAATCATCATTTATCATACAACAACCATTTTAATGTGTCAATAAAATCAATACCAATATCTCGAAAACTTTCTGGCATAATCTCCTGTTTTCTTTTAATTGTTTCCAGATAAGGCATAAAAAAAATACAAGCTTGAACCATTAATCCTTGATCGAATATGGTGAAAAGCACAGGTCGAATGCATTTACCAAAACCGATGAGAACTCGAAACTGGGTCACATACCACCCTTTTATCTTGCTCGATAATATATCAATATTAGCCATGAGCATAATTTTTTTTCTAAGGAAACGAGATATCGACCAGAAAAAATGTAAAATTCTCAACAACCTGATTTAAGAAACAAGGTGATTTCTTTTGTATACAAGGTTAAAAAACTTAAGGGTTTAAGGAAAAGAATGACACAAGTAAAGGATTGTTTGAATTCCTATGATAGGGTTTTAATATCAAACCAACCAATGTCCAGGGGAAACTATTAATAATAGAAGTCAAATAGGACTATAGAATAACCCTTTGAAATACATGAGTTCGAGATTGAGTGGCATTATTTTTCCTTTGTTTTAGAACATGTCAACTTTTAAATTTTGTCTATGGAAAGCAAGGTAACATGTTGTACATAACTTCAAACAAAATCTTTGTTATACATTGGACCAAAATAATATTCAATACTACAATCAAAATATTTATTGAACCTCAGAGCATAAAGCGACAATAGTAGGATTGGAAATACAAATGGAACCCATGACATGATATTGTTCAAGAAACTTTTGCAATGCATGATCAAGAAGAATGAGGGAAAGTCTTTGAAAACTCGGGTTCAAGACCCTTTAAAGAAAACAAGTACACATGAAAGGGAAAAACCCACGAGTCCCTTTCAAATTCTCCTTCAGGGTTTCAAATATTGATGGACATAAAAAAAGGCTACTACATAGTAGGAAAGAGGCTATACCGAGCCAAAACAAGCTATATACAAATTGACACCATTAGGAATTGGGGTTAATGCCAGAGTAGTAAGACAAGGAAGTATTTTCTTTTGTAAACAAAAACGAGCTTGAGAAGACAAAAATAACAACATACTCATTACTAGTCAAGTAAAGATTATTCTAAAATTATTTGCTGCAAAAAAGAAAGGTGCATTTGATGGGTACAGGCTAAAATAAAATACCTTCTTTTGTGCTAAAATACTTCTGAAAAACAAGTCTCCAATTAATACCACCACAATGGAGCTTGGAGAAGGGGTGTTACTCACCAGTGCCAAAACCAAATGAAATTCCAAAACCCCCGTCGAAAGGTGGAATACCTCAATGCAAAAATTCCTATGTTCCATACATTGAATGCATGCGGTGTCACATTCTCCAAAAATCAACATCTCAATAACTTTTCAATCCAACTCAAATTCCACCATTACTTTCCACCAATCACAACTTTGAATTTTTTCCAAATATGAAGTATTCACATGTCATATAAATGCGTCAACAAACACATAATGTTATCAACTCAAATGATGACCTAATTTCACATCAACCTCATCAATCAAATGTTTAAAACCACATTCAGTGCGAGTAAATAGCTTGAACAACACATATACTTGAAACTCGGGTGCCAAAGCATAGTTGTGAAATAGTGCCAATATCAACGATGAGTGCATGTGTTCTAACACATGCAATAGTATTTGAAACTTGCAATATCGACCCTATGATCCAATATGTTATCCAACACTTCCATATACATACTTCATATCTTGGGTATGATGACATATGATATCAAACCCCTAAAACTTTAAACACATGCAAAGCATATAAACCTCATAGTATTCCCATTCAAATAACTTGTATTCTTTTATTTAGAGCAACTCATGTTATTGGGACTTTGACTATTGTGATTTGTGTATGTTTTGACGAATCAAAAGAAACCATTAATAATTTATAATCCTTGCATATAAGTTTTTTTATGAGTGAAATGCATGGTGTATAACAAAACTTTTCTTCTTCTAGTGTAATCAAATTGGCGGTAAGACTGATTCTCAAACTTCAAGGAGAAATAATCATTGTATAAACCAATGAAAACACATTAGTATGCTAGTGATATTCAATCCCCGGGGATATTTGAAAATAAATGACCTTCCTTTCTCCTTAGGGGGGCCTACCTATAGTTAAATATTTAATATAATGTAGATAATAAATTTTTTAAAATTATGCCTTGCAACTGTTTGTAGGCTGGTGGCTAGTTTACGAGTATGTGAGTCAACACCATGCAAGTATATTTGCATTAGGGGTAGTTATTATGCAAGGAGGAAGACTTGTGTCTTACCATTCAGAGTTGTTTCATGGGAGAAGAACTTGACTACCCCATGTATGATAAATATCTCTTTGTTAATGTGAAAGTAGTGAAGAAGTGGAAGCAATACCTCTTGGGAAAAGAGACCATCATACACATCATTAATCAACCCCTTTAGTACCTACAAAGTCAAAGTAATATGCAACAAGTGAGGCATTACAAGTGGTTGGGATTCTTGCAACAATTCCACCTACTCATCAAGTACAAGAAATGAAGTACAAACAAGCTAGTAGACCTACTTTCACAACCCTCACTTAAGAATATTATAGTAGTTGATGTGATAATGTAGCTTGAATCTTTCACTCATGATATACAAAGTGAATATTATCGAGAAGATGGAGATTACAAAGGCATATACCAATAGCTAAAGGAGAGACTAGTCACTTCCATGGAAGGAAACAAATGTCATCTCTACTATGGGATGCTATACAAGCTAGACAAGCTACACATAACATAACACATTAGAATTCAATTCATGATAGAATCTCACACTTCAAGGATTTTTGGACATATTGGCATGAAAAAGATAGTGGCAAGTTTGCAAAGGTATGTTTACTAGCCAAAGATGCAGGAGTAGGTGGTGATATTTGTTAGGGATTGTGTTCTTTGTAGCACTATAAAGCCAAGAAATGGAAAGATTGGGTTGTGCATATCACTGCCAATATCAAGCAGACCTTGGGAGAGCAAATACAAGTACTTTGTTGGAGGTTTTCCCATGTCCCAAAGAGGCCATGCCTACTTGTTTTTCATGGTATACTACTTTATAAATACGTGTGTGCTCATTCCATGTAAGAAGACAATCATTGGATGAGAAACAATTGAGTTATTCTTTAGTCACGTTTGTGTGCATTTTAGATTGTTAGGCCCCATCATATGTGATCAAGATAATAGGTTCTTAAGTGGATTCTAGATAGTGCTTTGGGAGAGAATGAATATAGAGTTAAGATATTTCACTGGATTTCATCCCCATACCGATGGACAAACAAAAGTTTTCAACTAAACATTGGTACAATTATTGAGAGGGTACAATAGAAAACATCTGAGGACAGGGGACAAGAAGTTGATGTATATATAATATTCATACAATCAAGCACTTCATTCCTCTATGAATAAGTCACCTTTTTGAGACTTGGTTCGACTATTTACCTCCCTCACCATTTGACATTGTATATGGACAACAAAAGGATGAAGCAACACTACAAGGATATGAGAATAAGACACGTATATTTGTGGAAAGGATCCAACATATACATATGAAGGTATAGGAACAACTTGGGAGAAGCCAACAACAATATAAAGTAGACATGACTAGAACCAAGAAGATCATAGTTTCCATGTTGGAGATAAGGTGTGGATTTACCTTTGAAGGAGTGCTTGCATGGAGTAGTAAAGAAACTCAAGCCCCTTATATACAAACCTTTTGACATCATTGAGTAGATGAATGAGAATGTCTTTAGATTAAGACTTACTCATTATATGTAGATTAGTTCAGTGGTGAATGTGGAGTAAATGAAGTTGTTTGATCCCTCCATGTTGGATGGAGAAGAGGACCATTAGGTTCTCTCCACTGTTGAAGAATTTGCACCACACACTCTTGAAGGATTGAAGGAGGATACAATTTTGCAAAGGAAGGAATGAGTAACTTGCAGAGGAAAACAAGAGATTTGTTAGATCGGCCTCAAAGGGAAGACTCCAAGGAAAGAAAAAAGGTATGTGAGGAACCAAATTCAAAGCAAGTTCCCTCATCTGTCCTTGGAATATTTTGGGGACCCAAATCCTCCCAATGGGGAGGCCTGATCAAAATTTGATCTACACAACAACATGATTGACTGTCGACTCAGGTTCTATGAGGATTGATAAAACAAAGGTTCATGACTATGGACGAGGTAGGAGATAAGTTTGATGGTGTGAAGGTCCCCATGCCATCCTGACTGGTGTCCACGCCTACATTAACATTGTACTTGTAATGTAATCATTGGAAAAGTCAAAAGATGAAAAGAAAAAAGTCTTGGAAAAAATGAGAAGAAAAAAATGTGTATTAGCAAAACAAAACATGATAAATTGTTCCTCAAAGTTCTTATTGGGAAAAGACAAAAGAGGAAAATCCATTGCTATACCCGGGGGAAGTTGGGGAGTTGGAGATGCCTATCCTTCTAGCTAACCCCCCAATTGAGCCATTTTCCTATTTATTCATGCACCACAAAGGAAGAGGGGTTATATGGCTGAGATAGAGAGGAACTATTGATGAAATTTCCACGTGAAGAATAAGAATGTACCAAAGAGATAGAGGGTATCGTAACCTACACTCTTACTGAGAAATGGAGACACTAATTGAAGCCAATTGAATGATAGTTTTCCCATTTGGGTTTCTAAGGTAAATATTATGTCTTGTGTGATGAATTTCTCTATGTGCTATTTTAATTCTATGTTAAATCTTGTGTGAGAGTTAAATAATATCTACTTTGTGTTTGAAATGTTGCATGTGGTTATCTCCATGGTTTTAATACGAGTTTCTCATTGAATTCTTGTTAGTTTCACTCATAATCTTTGTTCTCCATTAATTCTTTATGAACACAACAACTATGTGATATTCTCTATCTAATATTTATTGAATTAGAGATCAACGAATACCATGAGATGGATGTTGCAATTGATCAACTAAGTTTCTATATATAATTCCAAAGAGCAACACAATTTTAGTCTTGAGATTGGTAAAAGTAGAATCAAGCTTTCACACAGTGCTAAGGGACGAGCTGGTAGATCATGTCCCTCTTCTTGGAGGTTGTGAAACTGGTTGCTAGGTATGTACAATGCGGTTTGTACATTTGCTAAATGGGGGACTGTGCCATGTATTGTCAAGTGTAAACCATAACTTGTTTAATTTCTCCTTCCTCCCACTCATTGGCCATGTTTGGTGTAATTATTCTGTTCCATATTTTTTTGGCATGCAATGGTTTGTATCATTCTCCATATGCTCATGAAGCCCTTGATATGGATATATATTAAACAATTTTGTTTCTTTGAGTGAGAATTAAAAATGCACATGGAACTTGGAGGTGGGATGATATTAAGATGAGAGAGTGGTTATTGATAAAGGTTTTCAACTTGATGGTTCATTGTAATTAAAGGATAGTGGAATAATTGAATTCTTGAGTCATTTACATTCATATTAGTTGGATACAAGTACATGAATCCAAGGCATTTAGTTGATTTTTTTTTTACCGAACATTACATGGAAGAAAAAATTGAGCACAAGTTACCAATATAATTTAACAATATAGTCTGTATCTATCTCATTGAAAGCATTTGCAAGAATTGAAGGAGATTCTAAATTTCTCAGGAATCCATGTGGCTGAAATAGACTGGATATAAGCCTACTATTTATGGATCATGATGTGTATTACTTTGATCAAAGCGATCCATCAACCACCCAAGCATCCATCATTAATTTTTTTCATTGTTCATTGAAGGAAATGGTGCCCAAAAAATTGTCCTCATTAGCAAAAGTGTGTTTTCTCCATTTCTAAGGAAACAAAATCATGATAATGGTGGCCATTTTTTTTCTCTTTTATGCATCTAGCAAACAAAATATGTCTTCAATTTAGGTCATCATAGATTCATTCTTATCTCAAAATTTATGGCACGGGTCAGTTTGATTTCTAGATGAGAGAAACTACTCATGTGTGTGGAAAACTCTAAAAACTCTCTCTTAAGAACCATATTGCGAAATATGGAGGGTGTAGTTGTTGATCAGAAGGAAGAGATTTTGATGTTAGACCCTCTCTTCTTGTAATACTTTATTTTATATTAATACTTGTTTTGTGTTGAATCTTGATGCATTTGCTATCAATCTTGAAAATAATCATTTGAATTTGTATGGGAGTTCTATTGGAGCAATGTGTTATTTCTATAGCACATTTCTTGTTTTTTTTGTCATTGTGGAATTTTTTTTAACTATTGTGCCATTTAATGTTCTTGGATTGAATCTGTATCTTAGGGCATGATTTTATGTCTATCACATAAGTCCTTCATTACTCCAAATCCAATAAAGATTAGTTAAGTTTATCAATGTCTAACAAATGACCAAAAAAGTAGGTTGAGGTACTAGAATATTACATCAAAGAAAAAGTACATTGTGGGAGTGTGAAGGTAACTCCTAGATTGATGCCAAAAACATATCAAAATAAACAACTAAAAGTTAAAAGCATAAACAACTAGCAAATTAAGAGAGCACATTATTATTTTATATTGGTAATGTAGAAGTTAAACAAATAATCGCAAATGCATCATAACAAATTTTAGTCAATATAATTCAATTAATTCTATATTATTATTACCTTTGTGGCCATCAGTTGTGGTGTATGAGGGTCCACTCTTCATGCTACCTTCCCATGGGATATCTTCAAAGTCTCTTCGTAATCTTTATGGATGCTTTTAACTACATTTTTTTTTATCAACATTTGCTCTTATGTTTTTTTCTTTTCTATCCATTTTAGCGACTTTTGTGATGAATTGATTGAATTTATTTAGAACCATAAAAAACAAAGTAAACTATAAAATTCAATGAAGATACAATTGAAATAGAAAAGGTAAATGACTAGAAACATGCGTGACTAAATTAGGAGTAATTGGAACATATTTCACTTGATGTGGTATGTCCTCCTCATAATTTTAGAGAATCTATGAAGGACCCATCTATCACTAAATTATGTGTTTGGAAACCTATTACACATATGTTGCAATTGTATTTGAATACTAGGAGGGTGGGGGAAAATGAAAGGGAAAGAGAAGAGAAAGAAGGATAGGGATATGAGAAAGAGGAAAAGGAAAAGGAGGAGGAGGAGGGATAAGAATAAGAAAAATATGGAGAAGGAGAGGAAGAGAGGGAA
>JASDQU010306319.1:147468-163870 GCA_032191745.1 Picea mariana | reverse complement strand
TTCATCTTCTTCATCCTATAGAGGTGGTAGAGCTTGTGGAAGATATAGAGGAAGATGAGGTCGTGGTAGAGGAAGAAGCAATAGCCCTATGAAAGGTCAACTTCAATGTAACTATTGTAACAAAGATTGCCATATTGAACAATATTGGTTTAGAAAGAAAAGAGACTCCTCTCAAAATTTTTTTAGTGAAGAACAAGGTGGGAACTTAGAAAATTTGTTTCTCACTTGTAATAATTTTTAAGCCAAGGAAGATTTTGTATGGTATCTTGATAGCGATTGGTCAAATCACATGACTAGAGATAAAAATCTCTTTGTAAATTTAGATGAGAGTGTGAAGGGGAAAGTCAATTTTGGAAAAGACAATTAGGTAAAGTAATGGGGAAAGACACTCTTGCAATCAAAACAAAGAATGGAAGTATTATCTGTATGCATGATAGATTATTTGGGCCAAGTTTGAAGCATAACTTGCTTATCATAGGGTAGCTAAACGTTGAAAACTACAAGACTATTTTTGAAGGAAATCCTTGTAAGATTTTTGACATCTCTAACAACTACTTGGTGGCTAAAGTTCTTATGATAGATAATATAATGTTCTTATTGAGAATGTAAACTATTGTTGCTTTCTTGAAGGCCACAATTGGTGATCCTTAGTTATGGCACAAGAGGTTTGGGCACCTCAATTTTAGATCCCTCTCCTTCATGCAAAAGAATAACTTGGTAAGAGGCTTTCCCTTACTTTTAAAGCAAAAAAATAAGGTACGTAAAGCTTGTGCAATAGGGAAACAACATAGAGAGAGATTTCCCCATCATAAATAATTTAAAGTACATAATCCTTTGGATTTAGTACATATAGACATTTGTGGCCCCATGCAAACTGTCTCTTGGTAAGAAAAAGTATTTTCTTCTCTTTGTAGATGATTATTCAAGATGTCTTGGGTATGTTTCCCAAGTGATAAATCCCAAGCCTTTGGTTTCTTTAAGAAATTTAAAGAACTTGTTCAGAGTGATTTAAAATACTATTTGAAAATTTTAAGAATGGGCCAAGGTGGAGAATTCACCTCTAATGATTTCAAATAATTTTGTAGCTCACATAGAATAAAAAATGAGTTAACTACAACTAGGTATGTTAAATGAAATAAACTTTCCCAATAAGTATTGGGAAAATGCAGTCCATTTGGCAATATACATCCTTAATATAAGTCCTAAAAAGTTAGTAAGAAATTATACTCCTTATGAATCTTGGTTTGGTAAGAAACCAAGTGTTTCTCATTCAAAAGTTTTTGAATATGCATGCTTTGTTCACAGCTCTGCACAACAAAGACAAAAGTTAGATGAAAAATCCGTGAGATGTGTTTTTATTGGATATTTAGAAGAATGTAAGACTTACATATGTTATGATCCACTTATTAACAAAAAATATGTTAGTAGAGATGCCATCTTTAACGAAGGGGGAGTTTATAACAAAAGTGAAGATGGGGATACTAGAGATTACCCCACACATTGAAAAAACATCCTCTGATGATAATGAACAACCATTGCAGCCCTATATAATGAGAAATACAAGCTCACCTTTGTCAAAGGAAGCCTCATCTACTCCATCACAAAAATATTTGGGCACAACAATGTTAAAGCACCATTCTCCATCTCAAATGTTGGATGAAGATTTTTCAAGAAGAGTTATAAGGAAACAAACAAAGCAAAAAGAAAACAATATGGTAAATTATGCTCTTTTGACTTCTTGACATGTTGAACCTTTTAATTTTAAAGAGGCTTGTACTAATGAGTCATGGGTGCAAGCCATGGAGGATGAGATGTCATAGATTGAGAAGCATGATACATGGGAGTTGGTTGATCTCCCTAATGGAAAATTCAGTATTGGAGTAAAGTTGATGTACAAACTTGAAATCAATATGGATCATAGTATTTCAAAATATAAGGTACAATTAGTTGCAAAGGTATATGCATAATAAGAGGATATTAACTATGATGAGACATTTGCTCATGCATCAAGGCTTGAAATTGCAAGAACCTTTAGCATCTCATCTCAATTTGACAGTTTATGAGATGGATGTTAAATATGCCTTCTTAAATGGATTTTTAAAGGAAGAAATCTATGTTGAGTAACAACAATGTTTCATTGTTGAATGTAAATAAGACAAATTCCATAGTCTTAAAAAGGCTCTTTGTGGTCACAAACAAGCCTATAGAACTTGGTACTCTAGGATAGATAAATATCTTTAGGATCATGGCTTTGTTGAGGGTGGATCTAGACAAGATAGTGGCCACCAACCAATGGCCTATTCTTACCAGCTTGAAAAAGGTCATGATTTTCATGGGAGTAGATCAATACTTGAGAAAGTTCATTGTCAACTTTTCAATAGTAGAATAACCATTACATGCCATGATTTCCAAGGGAAACAGTTTTCATTAGGGTAAGCCACAACAATAAACATTTGAATACCTAAAGGGGAATATCAATAATGCTCTAGTCCTAGCTGATGATCCACCAAATGATGGAACCTTGAGGCCCATATTGTGGCTAATATAACCCTTTTTGTGGACTAAAACCTACTATACTTATAAAAAAATATGTTAAATATTAATATCTTGGGTTATGTGCATTGACTATTATGAATGATTGAGTTTTGAGTTATGTGATATAATTTGGTTTAATTTATGATTTTGATGAACTTATGCATTCTTGAGGTAGTTCTAATCATTTACTCAAGTAGGTCAAATACTAAGGGTGATATCCAATAACTTGCACATGAGATAAAAGGGGGATCATGCCCCCTCTTTAACCTCCAAAGGACCCAACCATTCAATTACTCAATTTACTCAACCAACAAGGTCCTAATTCAATTTTCTAATTGAAGGAATTAAATTAAGGAGGGAAATTTAGTCTTGAAACAATGATCCATGATATTAGGGACCCTAGAGACAAGTTCCCTTCAATTATGGACTGATTGAAGGGCTAATTTGTGTTTTTTTGTATAAATAGGAACTAGGATGAAGTAGGAGCTAGTTAGTCTTTTCTTTTGGCTTAAGTAATTTCATAGAGGATAGTGCATTTGAATTGTCAAGGAACATTATGTTGTTATGAAGTGATTTCTAAATGAGGAAGCTGTATTTTCATATTTTGAACATTTAGTAGTTTTCTTAAGGGTCCATGTAGAGACCTTGAGTAGGGCCCACTGAAGGATATGCAAGGAACCCTGTTTGTTGTTATGTTTTATTTCTACATTAGCTTATAATTTCTTGTGGCACTTTCATGCAAGTTATTAGAGCAAGTTCATTTGATTCATGTCATTACATTTTCAACCAATCTAATTCTGTTAGCACAATAGTTTCATTTGCTTGATGTCATTTAGTTTTTAGTCAATTCAATTCTACAATTTCACTTGCTGATTATTTTATTACAACCCCTTTTATTTATGTTCAATATCTTAGTTTATCTCATGAAATATGAAACTATCGTTAACTAGCATTCTTGGTCATTCAAATACTCTTACAAATGTTGCCCCCCTCCTCTCTAAAACAATGGAAACCACTCTCATTACCCCCTGCTCTTGATGCTCTTGACTCATGGAATAAGAAATGTAGATTACTAGACCTTAAGGGTGAAGACATAGAAAATAAGAGGCTGAGATTGAGTATCATGTTTGATGTTAGATTAAATTTTTCATTCCTAGTGTTAGCATCATTTCTTTATTGGTTTTAGATAGTGTAGATATGCAACCTTGAATAGAATATTGCAATAAATTCAAGGAGAATGATGATAAAGAGGCTGTTAATACTATGACACATGACCTTATCCATTGTTAACATCTCTATTGAACCAACCTTGTAGCATCTAGCTAAGTGACTCCGTAACCTCTCCTGCTTCTCCTAAGCAAGGGGAGTGAAGGTCATGAGAAAACTTGCTTAAAGGAAAGGGAAAACAACATTCAAGCTAGCCTTAGGATTCCCATTCCTCACCAAATTTACAAATTAGATTGTACTACTGTAGTTGCACATATAATGCACAATACATTATCAAAGAAGCAAATCCTTGGATTGATAAATTAATGTAAAGTCAAGGAATTTAGAAATCTTATTACAATTCTTTGGCCCATAAAATAACAATTCCCAACTCATAATAGCCATTTGAATTGGTAACGTATGTGTTGATGAAAAGGAATGGCTATCCCAATACCAACATTTTCAAATCTTGCTGGGCTAAAGCAAGATAGTTGGGATTGTTACCCTATGTTTATAACCTTTTGCAAAAATATCAATTAATGTTCAAGGAATATGTTCTTGAGATCAATGTTGTCTTTTATGTTGTATTATGATAAAGAAATACAAATATTTATATCAGAAAATATTAACAGGTTTGATGAATAGAAAATGAAAACAAAAAATTTGAAATAAGATCACACATATAATCCAAAATGACACCTCAAAACCATCAAGTGATTTTATTTATTTAGTTCTCGAATACAACCAAAAACATTCTTTCATACCCATAATGGGCAAGGACCAAGAAAATACTTAGAAGTCAAAGGTTACATCATCACAAAGACGACTGGTGTCTTCTAATTAAAACCAAGACTGAAAATTAATTGGATCAACAAGCCACAATTTTCCACTTTCTTGACTCTGCATAAAATTCCTAATTAGCACTAAAAACCAATTCATAAATACAATAATAATTTACAAACTATCAGAAACAGATGAACAACCTTATAAAACATGTCAATAATCAATGCTTCTTGGTCCTCCTTATTGCCTCCTTGAGTAAGACCCTTATCAGATTTTTTGCCTCTATCTCTCTCTCCCTTCGCTTGTCTCTTCAATTCTCCTTTTATTCTCCAAAAGTAGTTTTGAGAAGTCTCAACTACTTTTTGTTAAGTTACTTAAATAAATTTTAGTTAAATAGGGACAACTCATAATAAAATATTCATAAATAGTGATAGGGGTATAATAAATATTAACTAACAGGTGGGGATCCCTTAACAACTCTTTGTTTAATTTTCAAAATATCCCCTTGTTCCTCCATCAATAAAAATGCATCAATATCATCAAAATATCAACATAAACATATATCCCACTCAACTCTCATGAAATATTTCAAAACACACTTGTGACTCCCAAATATCAAGTATATATGTACATACATGCCCAAAATTGAATAAGTCAACAAGCTATCAAAACTATATTGCTACTCAAAATAAATAAAGTCTATCTGTTGTATATAACAACTACTGTCCAAAATATGAGTGATTGTCCAAACAATGAAGCCAAAGTAAATAACATCATAAAATAAAAAATCACATTTTTGTGTGAGGCAGTTTGCCTCTTTCCACTTTCCTTTGACTCTTTTACCTTGGGCATCTATGAATTTTCCTTAATAGGCATTTTACCTTTAACTGTTGATGCTCCTGGGTGCATTTCTTCAAAAGGTGTGTGTCCATCCTCATGTCTAGGGTGTTGTGAAAGTGAAGTAATTAAGTGTGAGGATGTCTGAGATTGGTTGGAGTCAACAAAATGGGCATGCTGCTTGCCTTTTCTAGGCTTTGGTTCTTGGGATTTGAAAGTGTTTGGTAATGCATGTGAAGCAAGGTTGTGGTGGAAATGGTAAAGAAAATGTTGGCCATCCTTCAACATGAGGGGAAGGATGATGTACAATATCATTCCAATCATCATTGATTGGGATCTCAGGTGGTAAAGACACATGTGGCTCAACTAGTATGCTAGAGATACTAGGATGAGGGTGCAAAGGTGGTTGTCCGTGTGGATGAGGAGGTCAAAATGCTCTTTTCCCGGCTAAGTTTAAGAAACCATTTTGTAAGAGTTGATTAAACTCTTTGGAATCAACATCAAAATGAATTGAAAATCGAAGTCTTTTGTTTCCCTCTTGCCAAAAATCATTTGGCCTTCTTCCTCTACCTATGTTTCCTCTGCCATGGCTGCTTGCTGCTTGTATTGAAAAAGCTCATCTATAAAGTATAAGGCTAAATTAGAGTATGCATACAATAGCAAGTGAAACATCATATACTATTTGCATTAACATAGTTTTAGAATAGCTCTGACTCAATCAACAAACAAGCACTCATGCAACCAAGGATTAAAAAAAGGATAACTTTCAAGATAAGCTTTCACCTCTACTTTGAAATACTTCACCATCTCATACAACTCGTTATTATTAATGGATGGAAAGTGAAATAAATGGCAAGGAGAGTAACGTCACATGTTTAAAACAATAACACATCCATCATCAACCATGTTCCAAAATCCAAATGTTTGTCCATAATCATCTCATGTATACCATGCCAAACATCTTTTCATTACTGCTAACATATCCATTGTCCAAAGGAATTGCTTATATATCAAGGGGAAGAAATATGGACTAAAATGAAAATTAAATTTGGGAATTGGGAATAATTTATGTAAAATGAGAGTATGAGGGAATTGGCCCTAAATAATCAATCATGACTTCATCCAAGTAGAATCCATTTAAAATAATCACCTTGAAATATTTCTCTTTCAATATTTTCCCTTGACCATAATTTTATTGATCAAAATATGTCTCTGTTGTCAAATATGTTGGATAGTTGGTTTGGACAGTTGGTTGTCATTGATGTCAACCCTTGGAGAGTGGTATTAGAGATTGATGTCAACCCTTAGAGATTGATTTCAAACCTTGGAGAGGTTTAGAGATGTTGGACAATTGATTGAAATTTTTATGATCAAGATTGATGAGTACATTTGATGTAGTCTACATGTAGCCCCAAAGGTGTGGTTATGGGACCCGAAGTTTATTAAGGAATATGGACATGAAGGACAATGAAATTGTAGGTAAGACTATCATAGATGGATATTACATGTCATTCCATTTCCGGTGATATGTGGAACACCACGTAGTTCCTCATGGTTAGGAAGATATGGCCATGTGAAGTTGGAGGCCCCAAAGAAGGGTCAAGAAGCCCCTAGTTGGTTACAAGTCAATAAATGAAAGGGTAAAGTGCTTGTAACAAGAAATATCTAGAAGCCATAAAGTTAAGGAAATATATTACCTAGCAAAAGTATAAATACATCTCAAGGAGTCTCTCATAAATACATATACACATACATTGAATATCTATCTAGTGAAATTGTTATGGTCCAATATTTTCGTCTATTGGTGAATATGAAGAAGTGAAGTCTAAGGTAGAAAAGGGAAGACAAAGAAAAAAATAAATTTCTGAGGTCATCCGCAAGTTGCAACAAGAAGGGCATGGACACTCAGAGTTGCAACAATAAGGGCGCGAACACCCTGAGTTGCAACAAGAAGGGCACATACACTCATAGTTGCAACAATAAGGGCACATACACTCAAAGTTGTAGCAATAAGGGCGCAAACACTAAGGGTTGCAACAAGAAGGGCACATACACTTAGAGTTGCAACAAGAAGGCCGCATACACTCATAGTTGCAACAATAAGGTCACAGACACCCAGAGTTGTAGCAAGGACAAATTATATCTTGGATGGTATGGCATATGCATATGGCATGCCTTGGAGGTCCTTGTGATACATAGTGCATGGTTGCATATGGTTGAGGTAATATTGTTACATGCTTGAGACACACTCTTGGTACTTGATATATGGTTGTTATCGTTCATTATTAGAGGCACATCTTTGTGATATTGGCATATAATTGAGGGTTATATTATGGTACATGGCATGATTGAGAGTGATATGGTATATGGTTGAGACAAATTTCATGGTATATGGAATATGGTATATGGTATGGTACATGTGTTGATGTACTTGATTGATGTACATGGTTGATACATGGCATGGTACATGATTGGTACTTGGTATACATGGTTGATGGTTGAGGCATATAAGGTTTGGTATAACTTGAGGTGCATGGTTGATGCACAGCCTGGTACATTTGTTGGTGCATGGTTGATGCATAGTTTGGTACATGTGTTGGTGCATTGTTGATGCACTTATTGTTATACAAGTTGTGGTACATGGATGATGCTTGGTATGATACAGGTTGATGGTTTGGTATATTCTTTGGTACATGGTTGAGACACATATCTTGTGATGGTATGTTGGTGATATTGGTACATGCTTGGTAGAGGCATGTGTTGGTGATGTTGGACATGTAGTTGAGACGTGTCCTTGGTATATGATCCATGTGAGAGGATCTGGTTGAGTATAGATGACAACGACAAGTTGGACAGGTTCAAAGTGACAGGTTGGATACAGTGACAGGTTGATGTGACAATGACAGTGACAATGACAGTGGCAGTGACAGTGACAATGACAGTGATAGTGGCAGTGATTGTGGTGGCAACATTTGGTCTACACTTATACATTAGGGTGGTGAGACGAGGCAAGGAAATGGGGTTGTATCCTCCTTCCGATTGGAGCCAAAGAATCAAGGAGTTGGAGATTCCTTCAGGTTGGAGCCTGAGAACTAGGTGGTTGTAGCCACCTTTTAGTTGGAGTCGGAGAACCTCGGAGGTTGTAGCCTCCTTTTGGTTGGAGCTAGAGAATTCAGGAAGTTTTAGCTTCCTTAAGCTTGGAGCCTTTAAATAGGGGGTTGTAGCCTCCTTCCAATTGCATCTGGAGAATTGGGAAGTTGGTGCTTCTTATGAATGAATTCTTGATATATATAAGAAAGCATTATGTGGTTTCTCCCATTTGGGTTTCCATGTAAATATTGGTGTACTATTTTCTTGATGCGATGTTCATGTGATGCTGGTTATGATTACATGATTATGATATATATATTGAATGTAATCATAGATTATACATTAATGATAAACTGTTGAACATTGTTGATAAAGTGAAATAATATATATTGTGGTTAAAAATGGTATAAAGTGCTCATACTGATTCACCCCCCCTCAATATTCCAACAAAATATTCATATCAATTTTATATAGAAAAAATTTCTTATTTCATACAACACGGGGGAAAATACAAAATTTTAAAATGATATATGTACTTGGGACTTAAGGAATATTGAATGAAAAGTGGAAGTATGAAGGATTAGGTCTTGTATGCATAAATAGACGCATATCAAATCACAAAACAATCTGGGTTATATTTCCTTTTAGTCTGAATCTTCACGCCCAAAATTAATAACCAAATTTGTATGTACATGCTAATTAACCTCTGCATGAAATATTCAATAATCATCATTTATCATACAACAACCATTTTAATGTGTCAATAAAATCATTACCAATATCTCGAAAAATTTCTGGCATAATGTCCTGTTTTCTTTTAATTGTTTTCAGATAAGGCATAAAAAAAGTACAAGCTTGAACCATTAATCCTTAATCGAATTTGGTGAAATGCACAGGTCGAATGCATTTACCAAAACCCATGAGAGCTCGAAACTAGGTCGCATACCACCCTTTTATCTTGCTTGATAATATATCAATATTAGCCATGAGCATAATTTTTTTTCTAAGGAAACGAGATATCGACCAGAAAAAATGTAAATTTCTCAACAACCTAAGTTAAGAAACAAGGTGATTTCTTTTGTATACAAGGTTAAAAAACTTAAGGGTTTAAGGAAAAGAATGACACAAGCAAATGATTGTTTGAATTCCTATGATAGGGTTTTAATATCAAACCAACCAATGTCCAGGGGAAACTATTAATAATAGAAGTCGAATAGGACTATAGAATAACCCTTTGAAATACATGAGTTTGAGATTGAGTGGCATTATTTTTCCTTTGTTTCAAAACATGTCAACGTTTAGAATTTTTTCTATGGAAAGCAAGGTAACATGTTGTACATAGCTTCAAACAAAATCTTTGTTATACATTGGACCAAAATAATATTCAATACTACAACCAAAATATTTCTTGAACCTCAGAGCATAAAGCGACAATAGTAGGATTGTAAATACAAATGGAACCCATGACATGATATTGTTCAAGAAACTTTTGCAATGCACGATCAAGAAGAATGAGGGAAAGTCTTTGAAAACTCGGGTTCAAAACCCTTTAAAGAAAACAAGTGCACATGAAAGGGAAAAACCCACGAGTCCCTTTCAAATTCTCCTTCAGGGTTTCAAATATTGATGGACATAAAAAGAGGCTACTACATAGTAGGAAAGAGGCTATACCGAGCCAAAACAAGCTATATACAAACTGACACCATTAGGACTTGGGGTTAATGCTAGAGTAGTAAGACAAGGAAGTATTTTCTTTTGTAAACAAAAACGAGCTTGAGAAGACAAAAATAACAACATACTCATTACTAGTCAAGTAAAGGTTATTCTAAAATCATTTGTTGCAAAAAAAAAAGGTGCATTTGATGGGTACAGGCTAAAATAAAATACCTTCTTTTGCGCTAAAATACTTATGAAAAACAAGTCTCCAATTAATACCACCACAATGGAGCTTGGAGAAGGGGTGTTACTCACCAATTCCAAAACCAAATGAAATTCCAAAACCCCCATCGAAAGGTGGTATACCTTAATGAAAAAATTCACGCGTTCCATACATTGAATGCATGCGGTATCACATTCTCCAAAAAACAACATCTCATTAACTTTTCAATCCAACTCAAATTCCACCATTACTTTCCACCAATCACAACTTTGAATTTTTCCAAATATGAAGTATTCACATGTCATATAAATGCGTCAACAAACACATAACGTTATCAACCCAAATGATGACCTAAGTTCACATCAACCTCATCAATCAAATGTTTAAAACCACATTCAGTGCGAATACATATCTTGAACAACACATATACTTGAAACTCGGGTGCCAAAGCATAGTTGTGAAATAGTGCCAATATCAACGATGAGTGCATGTGTTCTAACACATGCAATAGTATTTGAAACTTGCAATATCGACCCTTTGATCCAATATGTTATCCACCACTTCTATATACATACTTCATATCTTGGGTATGATGACATATGATATCAAACCCCAAAAACTTTAAACACATGCAAAGCATATAAACCTCATAGTATTCCCATTCAAATAACTTGTATTCTTTTATTTAGAGCAACTCATGTTATTGGGACTTTGACTATTATGATTTGTCTATGTTTTGACGAATCAAAAGCAACCATTAATAATTTATAATCCTTGCATATAACTTTTTATATGAGTGAAATGCATGGTGTATAACAAAACTTTTCTTCTTCTAGTGTAATCAAATTGGCGGTAAGACTGATTCTCAAACTACAAGGAGAAACATAATCATTGTATAAACTAATGAAAACACATTAGTATGCTGGTGATATTCAATCCCAGGGGATATTTGAAATTAAATGACCTTCCTTTCTCCTTAGGGGGGCCTACCTATAGTTAAATATTTAATATAATGTAGATAATAAATTTTTTAAAATTATGCCTTGCAACTGTTTGTAGGCTGGTGGCTAGTTTAAGAGTATGCGAGTCAACACCATGCAAGTATATTTTCATTAGGGGTGGTTATTATTCAATGAGGAAGACTTGTGTCTTACCATTCAGAGTTGTTTCATGGGAGAAGAACTTGACTACCCCATGTATGATAAAGATCTCTTTGTTAATGTGAAAGTAGTGAAGAAGTGGAAGCAATACCTCTTGGGAAAAGAGACCATCATACACACCATTAATCAACCCCTTTAGTACCTACAAAGTCAAAGTAATATGCAACAAGTGAGGCATTACAAGTGTTAGGATTCTTGCAACAATTCCACCTACTCATCAAGTACGAGAAATGAATTACAAACAAGCTAGTAGACCTACTTTCACAACCCCCACTGAAGAATATTATAGTAGTTGATGTGATAATGTAGCTTGAATCTTTCACTCATGATCTACAAAGTGAATATTAATGGGAAGATGGAAATTACAAAGGCATATAAGGAAAGACTAGTCACTTCCATGGAAGGAAACAAATGTCATCTCTACTATGGGATGCTATACAAGCTGGACAAGCTACACATAACATAACACATTAGAATTCAATTCATGATAGAATCTCACACTTCAAGGATTTTTGGACATATTGGCATGACAAAGATAGTGGCAAGTTTGCAAAGGTATGTGTACTAGCCAAATATGCAGGAGTAGGTGGTGATATTTGTTAGGGATTGTGTTCTTTGTAGCACTATAAAGCCAAGAAAGAGAAAGCTTGGGTTGTGCATATCACTGCCAATATCAAGTAGACCTTGGGAGAGAAAATACAAGTACATTGTTGGAGGTTTTCCCATGTCCCAAAGAGGCCATGCCTACTTGTTTTTCATGGTATACTACTTTAGAAATATGTGTGTGCTCATTCCATTTAAGAAGATAATCATTGGATGAGAAACAATTGAGTTATTCTTTATTCACGTTTGTGTACATTTTAGATTGTTAGGCTCCATCATATGTGATCAAGATAATAGGTTTTTAAGTGGATTCTAGATAGTTCTTTGGGAGAGAATGAATATAGAGTTAAGATATTTCAATGGATTTCATCCCCATACCGATGGAAAAACAAAAGTTTTCAACTGAACATTGGTACAATTATTGAGAGGGTACAATAGAAAACATCTGAGGACATGGGACAAGAAGTTGATGTATATATAATATTCATACAATCAAGCACTTCATTCCTCTGTGAATAAGTAACCTTTTTGAGACTTGGTTTGAGTATTTACCTCCCTCACCATTTGACATTGTATATGGACAACAAAAGGATGAAGCAACACTACAAGAAGATGAGAAGAAGACATGTATATTTGTGGAAGGGATCCAACATATACATATGAAGGTATAGGAGAAACTTGGGAGAAGCCAACAACAATATAAAGTAGACATGACTAGAACCGAGAAGATCATAGTTTCCATGTTGGAGATAAGGTGTGAATTTACCTTTGAAGGAGTGCTTGCATGGAGTAGTGAAGAAACTCAAGCCCCTTATATACAAACCTTTTGACATCATTGAGTAGATGAATGAGAATGTCTTTAGATTAAGACTTCCTTATTATATGTAGATTAGTTTAGTGGTGAATGTGGAGTAAATGAAGTTGTTTGATCCCTCCATGTTGGATGGAGAAGAGGACCATTAGGTTCTCTCCACAGTTGAAGAATTTGCACCACACATTCTTGAAGGATTGAAGGAGGATACAATTTTGCAAAGGAAGGAATGAGTAACTTGCAGAGGAAAACAAGAGATTTGTTAGATCGGCCTCAAAGGGAAGACTCCAAGGAAAGAAAAATGGTATGTGAGGAACCAAATTCAAAGCAAGTTCCCTCATCTGTCCTTGGAATATTTTGGGGACCCAAATCCTCCCAATGGGGAGGCGTGATCAGAATTTGATCTACACAACAACATGATTGACTATTGACTCAGGTTCTATGAGGATTGATAAAACTAAGGTTCAAGACTATGGATGAGGTAGGAGATAAGTTTGATGGTGTGAAGGTCCCCTTGCCATCCTGACTAGTGTCCACACCTACATTAACATTGTACTTATAATGTAATCATTGGAAAAGTCAAAAGATGAAAAGAAAAAAGACTTGGAAAAAATGAGAAGAAAAAAATGTGTATTAGCAAAACAAAACATGAGAAACTGTTCCTCAAAGTGCTTATTGAGAAAATACAAAAGAGGAAAATCCATTGCTATACCTGGGGGAGGTTGGGGAGTTGGAGATGCCTATCCTTCTACCTAACCCCCCAATTGAGCCATTTTCCTATTTATTCATGCACCACAAAGGAAGAGGGGTTATTTGGCTGAGATAGAGAGGAACTATTGACGAAATTTTCATGTGAAGAATAAGAATGTACCAAAGAGATAGAGGGTATTGTAACCTACACTCTTACTGAGAAATAAAGACACTAATTGAAGCCAATTGAATGATAGTCTTCCCATTTGGGTTTCTAAGGTAAATATTATGTCTTGTGTGATGAATTTCTCTATGTGCTATTTTAATTCTATGTTAAATCTTGTGTGAGAGTTAAAGAATCTCTACTTTGTGTTTGGAATGTTGCATGTGGTTATCTCCATGGTTTTAATACGAGTTTCTCATTGAATTCTTGTTAGTTTCACTCTCTCCATTAATTCTTTATGAATACAACAACTATGTGATATTCTCTATCTAATATTTATTGAATTAGAGATCAACGAATACCATGAGATGGCTGTTACAATTGATCAACTAAGTTTCTATATATAATTCCAAAGAGAAACACAATTTTAGTCTCGAGATTGGTAAAAGTAGAATCAAGCTTTCACACAGTGCTAAGGGACGAGTTGGTAGATCATGTCCCTCTTCTTGGAGGTTGTGAAACTGGTTGCTAGGTATGTACAATGTGGTTTGTACATTTTCTAAATGGGGGACTGTGCCATGTATTGTCAAGTGTAAACCATAACTTGTTTAATTTCTCCTTCCTCCCACTCATTGGCCATGTGTGGTGTAATTATTCTATTCCATATTTTTTTGGCATGCAATGGATTGTATCATTCTCCATATGCTCATTAGCCCTTGATATGGATATATATTAAACAATTTTGTTTCATTGAGTGAGAATTAAAAATGCACATGGAACTTGGAGGTGGGATGATATTAAGATGAGGGAGTGGTTATTGATAAAGGTTTTCAACTTGATGGTTCATTGTAATTAAAGGATAGTGGAATAGTTGAATTCTTGAGTCATTTGCATTCATATTAGTTGGATACAAGTACATGAATCCAAGGCATTTAGTTGATTTTTTTTTTACCGAACATTACATGGAAGAAAAAATTGAGCACAAGCTACCAATATAATTTAACAATATAGTCTGTATCTATCTCATTGAAAGCATTTGCAAGAATTGAAGGAGATTCTAAATTTCTCAGGAATCCATGTGGCTGAAATAGACTGGATATAAGCCTACTATTTATGGATCGTGATGTGTATTACTTTGATCAAAGCGATCCATCAACCACCCAAGCATCCATCATTAAGTTTTTTCATTGTTCATTGAAGGAAATGGTGCCCCAAAAATTGTCCTCATTAGCAAAAGTGTGTTTTCTCCATTTCTAAGGAAAAAAAATCATGATAATGGTGGCCATTTTTTTTTCTCTTTTATGCATCTAGCAAACGAAATATGTCTTCAATCTAGGTCATCGTAGATCCATTCTTATCTCAAAATTTATGGCATGGGTTAGTCTGATTTCTAGATGAGAGCAACCGCTCATGTGTGTGGAAAACTCTAAAAACTCTCTCTTAAGAACCATATTGCGAAATATGGAGGGTGTAGTTGTTGATTAGAAGGAAGAGATTTTGATGTTAGCCCCTCTCTTCTTGTAATACTTTATTTTGTATTAATAGTTTTTTTGTGTTGAATCTTGATGCGTTTGCTATCAATCTTGAAAATAATCATTTGAATTTGTATGGGAGTTCTATTGGAGCAATGAGTTATTTCTATAGCGCATTTCTTGTTTTTTTTTTCATTGTGGAATTTTTAAACTATTGTGCCATTTAATGTTCTTGGATTGAATCTGTATCTTAGGGCATGATTTTATGTCTATCACACAAGTCCTTCATTACTCCAAATCCAATAAAGATTAGTTAAGTTTATCAATGTCTAACAAATGACCAAAAAAGTAGGTTGAGGTACTAGAATATTACATCAAAGAAAAAGTACATTGTGGGAGTGTGAAGGTAAGTCCTAGATTGATGTCAAAAACATATCAAAATAAACAACTAAAAGTTAAAAGTATAAACAACTAGCAAATTAAGAGAGCACATTATTATTTTATATTGGTAATGTAGAAGTTAAACAAATAATGGCAAATGCATCATAACAAATTTTAGTCAATATAATTCAATTAATTCTATATTATCATTACCTTTGTGGCCATCAGTTGTGGTGTCTGAGGGTCCACTCCTCATGCTACCTTCCCATGGGATATCTTCAAAGTCTCTTCGTAATCCTTATGGATGCTTTTAACTGCATTTTTTTTAATCAACATTTGCTCTTATGTTTTTTTCTTTTCTATCCATTTTAACGACTTTTGTGATGAATTGATTGAATTTATTTAGAACCATAAAAAACAAAGTAAACTATAAAATTCAATGAAGACACAATTGAAATAGAAAAGGTAAATGACTAGAAACATTCGTGACTAAAATATGAGTAATTGGAACATATTTCACTTGATGTGGTATGTCCTCATAATTTTAGAGAATCTATGAAGGACCCATCTATCACTAAATTGTGTGTTTGGAAACCTTTTACATATATGTTGCAATTGTATTTGAATACTAGGAGGGTGGGAGAAAATGAAAGGGGAAGAGAAAGTGAAAGAAGGAGAGGGATATGAGAAAGAGGAAAAGGAAAAGGAGGAGGAGGAGGGATAAGGATAAGAAAAATATGGAGAAGGAGAGGAAGAGAGGGAAAATTAGTGGGATGAGGCAGAGGAATAAAG
>JASDQU010306319.1:93510-131466 GCA_032191745.1 Picea mariana | reverse complement strand
CTTCCTCTACCACGACCTCATCTTCCTCTATATCTTCCACAAGCTCTACCACCTCTATAGGATGAAGAAGATGAAGTGGAAGCATCATTCATGGACGTGGAAGACTACTTGTTCTTGTCATCAATCTCATTTTTCTTTGAAAGGGTTGATCCAAGGCCTCCTCATTTCTTTTTAACCTATCTTTTTAACTTGAAGGCTTCCAAACAAATCAATAAGAGTTAGTTGTGATAAACATCTTGACTCTTATATAGTAATGGTGATGGGATCATTTTTTTTAGGAAGACTTCTTAACACATTTTCAACAATCTGCTCATCTTCGAGAGATTCACTATGGGCATGGATGGCATTCACAATATTTTGCACTCTAGTAACAAAAGTTTCTACACCTCTAGTTTATGTCATAGTAAGAATCTCAAAATATCTTATAAGCATCTGGAGTTTGACAATTTTTATGTAACATCCCCAGCTTTAGTCCCCGCAAATTATAATGTAATTGTACAAATGTGGTTTAGGCTAGTGGGTAGATATGTTAATAGGGTCGAGGGTCGAGCTATGTAAAATTGTACATTGTAATTATTAAATAAAATTAAATCGTTGGTTGTGATAAGAGAGGGACAATAACGACTGGGGGCTATGATTCCAAAAGAGAGGGAGGTTAATGGGGGTTTTGAGGGGTTACAATATGCCTTGTCTTAAGTCATTTTCATTAATCAGTTTATCATTTAGCCATTTAGCCCTGTGACTTATTAAACACTCAATCATTGAAAGCATGTAAGAGGTTAGGTGAGGAATTCGTCCCACTTAGTTATGATAGCAGGGGTTGAGTGTAAGTAATTCCTTTGTGGGGAAGAGTGAGAGTGAATAAAGGATGGGAGAAGAAGGAAATTTGATTAGGAAAAGGGGACGATTTTTACGAGGCTGATTTTTGGGACAACAAAGGGAGTTGGGTTCTAGAAAATGAGCACCAACTTTGTTGTATAGGAGGGAAACCATTAAAGGGTTGTGCTTGTTGCTGAAAGTAGATTCATGTGCCTGTAAGTGTGTTTCCTAATAAGGAAACTACCCAAAGATCCTTGATAGGGTCGTGTGAGTACTCCGTTGAAACAACGAAAAATTCTTTGAGTCCCCAATTGTGAGATTTCTTAGCCGACCATGCACTAGAGCCCTAGAGGGAAGTGGAAAGGTCTAAGGGACTAAGTGGTAAAGAAGGGGGATATTGTTCCTTGGGTTGGGTAGGTTGAGGGGAAAGAGAGCTAGTGGATTGAAATTGTTATTGGAGTAGTGATCCAAAATTGGATCCAGGAGCCAGATGGGGCTCAGAAGGCCTAAAAATAAAAGTGCTCGGAATCTCTTCAAAATGGTCGTGTGCATAGGCCTCGACGTTACGAACCCAACGCAAATTTAACGGGCTCAAATGGACATCGTATGACCAGGATATCACGATCTGTTCATTTTTCCAAACAGGCAAAAATTGATGACTATATAGTCCATATAGTGCCACATGGTAGCTGAATGTACAGGTCGTACAGATGACGTGGCAGGGTACGTGTATGTTGAAGTGGACAGGTAAATGGGACCAATCAGGGAGTGACATGTGTCACCACTGCAAGGGTGACACATGGCACGTTCATACAGTTGACGTGGCAGGACTAAACAACACGTAGCAGATATAGCAGCAAACACCTGGTAAGACAGATGGATGAATCGAGCGCTGACACATGGTAGTTATGTGGCATATGGTAAGGTGTCACGTTTCCCATACATGGGCTGCCATGTGGCACCCATTTATTGGTCATTCGTTGTTTTTGAAAAAAAATGGTTTTGGAGTCCACCGGGTTCGAACAGTGGACCTCCATGGGTGCCAAGTTTTCGCGTAGGCCAGGCTACCAGCCCACCTACAGGTGTTACTTAACAGCTATGGGGAAAAACTCCTATTTAAGTTTGAAGGTGTGTTAAATAGGAGAAATAAAGGGTCGGGGTGTAGCCCTAGCCCCCGGTCACCACACTCACCATATGTTCGTTCCCATGGTATTTGTGTGCATGAATAGTATCAGAGTTTCTCCCGATTTCTTGGTTACAACATAGGACATGGAATTTAAACCATGGCACAGGTATATGGTGGATAGCCTCCGATCGCGGGCATATGCGATAGGACCCTGCAGAATAACATCTGGCATGAAGGTTTTGGTGTTAGCCCCGGTCAGTCGAGCTAGCTTGTCGACCAGGGGTGTAACCACCATCTTATTCCCAAGGGATTAAACTGATAAGGGTGTGTGGAGAAGAATCACTTGGCCACATGGCCTTGCACCATAAGACCAGGGGTGGACATCAAAAGGACTAAAAATAAAAGTGCTCAGAATCTCTTCAAAATGGGTGTGTACTTAGGCCTCGACGTTACGAACCCAACGCAACTTGAATGAGATAAAACGGATGTAGTATGACCAAGATATCACAATCTGTTCATTTTTCCAAACAAGAAAAAATTGATGATTGTATAGTTCGTACAGTCTGTACAATGCCATGTGGCAGCTGACTGTACAGGCCATATGGCCATATAGCTGACGTGACAAGGTACATGGATGCTGACATGTATAGGTATAGGGCACCAATCAGGGAGTGACACGTGTCACATCCATATGGATGATGTGGCAGGATCGTACGACACATGGCAGGTAAAGTGGCAGGTTTGTATGACACATAGCAGGTACAGTGGCAGATAGATAGATGAATCGAGTGCTGACACGTGGCAGTGTTGTGGCATATGGTACGGTGCCACGTGGCCCAGACATGGGCTGCCACATGGCACCTATTTATTGGTCATTAGTTTTTTTTGGCAAGAATTGGTTTTGGAGTCCACCGGGTTCAAACCATGGACCTCCATGGGCACCAAGTTTTCGCATAGGCCAGGCTACTAGCCCGCCTACAGGTGTTACTTAACAACTATGGGGAAAAAATCCTATTTAAGTTTGAATGTGTGTTGAATGGGCGGAAGAAAGGGTTGGAGTCTAGCCCCAACCCCCGGTCACTACACTCACCATATGTTTTTTCCCATGGTATTGGTGCACGCGGATAGTGTTGAAGTTGCTCTCGATTTCGTGGTTACAGCATAGGACTCGGACTTTAAACCATGGCGCGGGTATATGGTGGATAGCGCTCGATCACGGCCATATGCGATAGGACCCTAAAAAATAACATCTAGCGTGAAGGTTTCGGTGTTAGCCCCGATCGATCGGGCTAGCTCGTCGACCAGGGGTGTAACCACCATCTTATTCCCGAGCTTTTAAACTGATAAGGGCGTATGGAGCAAAAGCACTTGGCCACATGGAGACACCCAATATGACCAAGAGCATGGAGATCAAGGGGGTTGTGCCCTGGTTTTGGTATTACGTTGGTTTTATACTATAGTATATGATTTTTAAATGGATTTCCAGCCTGATTGAGAGGATTTGATCCATTTTTGGAGGATCTTGGGCCCTTTTTAAGGACAGAGTTTTGGGGAAAATTGGGAGATGGTTACCAACTTCAGATCTATATAAACCAGGGATTCTTGAATCCATGGGGGAGGAGGTTCAAAGCATGTTTATTCTACAGAAATCTTGAGCCAAATCCATTCTCATGCAGGGAAGCTATTGAGGAGCGCACCTTTGCGAGCCATTTCTGGGAGCTTCGTTCATCTGATTTGGGTGCCGTCAGTTTTGATGGGTTCTTGAGATCTGGTAGAACACGAAAAGATCATTGTTGTAATCCATTGGCACTTTCATTATGTATATTTAAAGCTTATAACATAAATAAGAAAGCCCACTGAGACAAAGGCCCAAAGACGTAGGCGAGATTGTCGAACTCTGTTATCAATTTGGTGTTTTATGGTTTGTTGTTCCTCATGCTTTATTTCAGATCTGTATATGTTTAAATGGATGCTATGATTCTTCTATAATTATTCCTCTTTCATTCAGCTTCCTAAATGGTTAATTAACACATGCTAAATAACTCAACCATTGTCATTTAAAAGATCTTTTCAGATCAAGAGGTATCAGAGCTAGTTGACGATTGGATTTTGAGTTTGCATGTTTACCAGGGAAAAGCACATCTCAGTTGATACAATGGAATATAAAGAGGGACTTTCTCAAGATGAGAAGGATATGTGAGCTACTCTCTTTTCCGTGTCCGAGATGGTGAAGGTGTTGTATGAAGACTACTTGGAATGAAAGAGATCGGCTCAAGTCAAATCTTCAAAGAACAACAAAGGAAAAGAAGAATTGAAGGAATTTCCTTCTACATCTGTTTCATAAAACATCCCTGAGGTATGCAGTGAAGGTCATTCATCAATTTTGCATTGTTCCCATCAAGATGGTTTTGGTGCATTTGAAAAACATACAAGAGGTATAGGTTTGAAATTGCTAACCAGGATGGGTTATGAAGGAAAGGGCCTTGGATGTAAGGGCCAAGGTATCATTAATCCCATAGAGGTTGTGGAAACACCTCATTATTTAGGATTGGGATATGGAAAAGAGGAGATTGGAGCATCCTCCAAGATGGGTTCCAAAACATCGGAAGCAAGCGATGCTTCAAAGGACCAGCCTAAGTCATTGCAGGATCGATTCATGAAAGGTGATGGGGTATCACTCATTGATGGTGATAATGAATGAAAATCATCTCCAAAGCAAAGTGAAGATCAGCAAGGAAGGTATAATGGTCATCATTTTACCAATTCTCTTTCTGATTATAAAAAAACATAATCATGTAATCCAAAACTTGTGGAATATGTATCCATGTACTTTTTTTCATTCACCCAAGCATTGTGTTGCCAAGTGTTGGAAGAGACAATATTTGTACAGGAATTTTATGTCAACCAGGAAGGAAAGACGACATAAAGACTCAACTCCACAACAGAATAAAGAGAAGGGAAAACAAGTATGGATGCCAAAAACTCACCGCACTTATTGCAGCAGGGGTGGACATCAAAAGGCTAATTGTTGGAAGCTTAATCTGGAGATTCATCCAAAGAAGTACAAAAGGATTGTGCATGTACTCATGAAGTAAGAGGCATTACCAGGGAAGCAAGAGGAACACCATGAAGGAAAGAAACCAGCCACTTGGTTTTTCCAAAAGTGGATGTCACAACTTCATTGTATTTTGCTTCCATTAATGTAATCACACATGTTGAAATGATGACCTCTTATAACATCATTTTTGTACAACATAGTGTTTTGTTTTTTTCCTTATGAGTATGTAATCTGTAAGGTTCATTTTGTAACCTTTTGGAGGACCAAAAGGTATTTAGTGGGGAGGTGTGATCCAGAATTGGATCTAGGAGCCAGATGGAGCTCAGAAAGACCTAAAAATCAAAGTGCTCGGAATCTCTTCAAAACAGACGTGTGCATAGGCATCGACATTATGAACCCAACGCAACTTGAACAGGCTCAAACGGATGTTGTATGACCAAGATATCGCAATCTGTTCATTTTTCCAAACAGACAAAAATTGATGATTGTACAATCCATACAGTGTCACGTGGTAGTTGACTGTACAAGTCATACGGTCGTACAACTGACGTGGAATGGTATGTGGATGCTGACATGGATAGGTACATGGGAACAATCAGGGAGTGACACATGTCACCACTATAAGGTGGACACGTGGCACGTCCGTACGGCTGACGTGCCAAGACCGTACGACACATGGAAGGTATAGTGGCAAGACCATACGACACGTAGAAGGTATAGTGGTAGACACCTGGGCAGATATTTGGACAAATCGAGCATTAACACGTGGTAGTTTTTTGGTGTATGGTACGGTGCCACATGGCCCAGACATGGGCTGCCACGTGGCACCCATTTATTGGACATTGGTTGTTTTTGGAAAAAAATGGTTTTGGAGTCCACCGGGTTAGAACCGTGGACCTCCATGGGCACCAAGTTTTCGCATAGGTCAGGCTACCAGCCCGCGTACAGGTGTTACTTAACAACTATGGGGGAAAACTCCTATTTAAGTTTGAATGTGTGTTAAACGGGCGAAAGAAAGGGTTGGGGTGTAGCCCCAGCCCCCGGTTACCACACTCACCATATGTTCGTTCCTATGGTATTGGCATGCGCAGATAGTGTTGGAGTTACTCCCAATTCCGTGGTTACAGCATAGGACCCAGACTTTAAACCATGGCACGGTTATATGGTGGATAGCCCCCGATCGCGGGCATATGCGATTGGACCCTACAGAATAACATCTGTCGCAAAGGTTTCGGTGTTAGCCCCGGTCATTCAAGCTAGCTCGTCGACCAGGGGTGTAACCACTGGCTTATTTCCAAGGGCTTAAACTGATAAGGGCGCGTGGAGCAGAAGCACTTGGTCACATGGCCTTGCACCATAAGACCAGGGCCTGAACTCAAGGGGGGCAGCACACAATCTCAGCCCTTGGCCACATGGAGACTCCCAATATGACCAAGAGCGCGAATATCAAGGGGGTTGCGCTTTATTTTTGGTATTAAGGGGGTTTTATACTATAGTATATGATTTTTAAATGGATTTTCAGCCTGACTGAGGGGATTTGATCCATTTTTGGAGGATCTTGGGCCCTTTTTGAGGCGAGAACTTGGGGGGAAGTTGGGAGATGGTTACTAACTTCAGATCTATATAAACCAGGGCTTCTTGAAGCCAAGGAAGAGGAGGTTCAGAGCAGGTTTATGCTGCAGAAATCTTGAGCCAAAGTCATTGTCATGCAAGGAAGCTATTGAGGAGCGCACCTTTGCGGGCCATTTCTAGGAGCTTTGTTCATCCGATTTGGGTGTCGTCAGTTTTGATGGGTTCTTGAGATATGGTAGAACACAACCAGATCATTTTTGTAATCCATTGGCACTTTCATGATGTACATTTAAAGCTTCAAACATAAATAAGAAAGCCCAATGGGATATAGGCCTGGAGATGTAGGCAAGATTGCGGAACTTTGTTATCACTTTGGTGTTTTATGGTTTGTCGTTCCTCATGCTTTATTTCAGATATATATATGTTTAAATGGATGCTATGATTCTTCTATAATTCTTCCTCTTTCATTCAGCTTCCTAAATGGCTAATTAACACATGAGAAATAACTCAACCATTGTCGTTTAAAAGATCTTTTCGAATCAAGTAGAAACCTGGTAATTGGGTTATTGAGTGTGTGGAAAATGGATGAGAGAGTTAATCCTCCTTGTAGAATCCTAGCCTCATATCGAGGGTGGATTGCTATTGAGAGAATATGAACAACGAGCCTATGGCTAGGAGGAATGTCCTTTGTATGCAGCCAGTTGGTTATTTTATAAGTAGATAAGTTTGTTGTTGTATCTTTTATCAAGTTAATTATGTTGTGTAATTATCTTGTGTAAATGATGTGTTTGCTGCTATGCATGATTTAAGCATTTGCATTCATGAGCTCTAATTATGCATGATAATATCATGTATGTATGTCATGTCATGTATATTTTCACATTTAAATCAATGTGATAGTTGATTTTGGTAGTAATGGTTACAAGTCATTGTGTGGTGCCTGAGTCATCGCATGCACTAGAAAATGGTTGTCGTAAACGTGGTACAATTCCTACAACTCATGTCAATGAGGATTTGAGGACTCTATCGGTTTGTATCAAGGAATAATTTTATGGTAGCATGCATCAATGAAAGATCTAGGTATGTTACATAGTGGTATCAGACCAAATTTCATTTTTTTTTAATTTTTTTGGTAATGGGTACATTATAGATTGGTATCAAAGCTTAGTTTGCAACACCATGCTTGCAGGGATATACGACAATAGAAATAGAAGTTGCTACATGTGTTTTAGTTGGGGAAAATTTTCATAATTGAGCACAACCCCCAATTTTTGGGCATATCTTAGATGAAAATCGACATGAGTATGTCAAGAATTAGAATTTAGTAAGTGGGTTTTGGTCCTGGAGGCCAAAATGGTCAAATCCATGGCAGCAGCTATTATTGGATAAATCCGTAAGTGTGGACACAAACCGATCTCCCTAGATCCACCTGGATCTAGAACAAAACACGACAGAATAGGACGCTTTCCTTAAGTTTTAAATATTGAATTTACTAAGAAGCAAGAATAAGTAACATACCTTATAATCGCTTCCTATAGTCTTTGTTGCTCCCGCTTCGCTCCAGTGCTCTTGTGCAGCCAAGATCAAAACAACACAAACCAACCAAAGTGATAGCGATAGCATAAACTCAATATAAACCTATGTATGTGATCAAGGAATCATACAATAAAACATAACAAGTTTTATAGGAAAGAATCATATTACTGTATCATATTAAATGTGAAAGAGAGATTACAACCATTGCCTTGATGTCGTAAGGTCCCTTCCAATTGTCCTTCGTTCCCCACACACTTTGACTCCAAGAATTCTGAGAGCATAGATCTGATGATATTCACAATCTACCTTGACAAAGCAAATCTCAAAGCCACTCCAACCAAGCTAATAATTCCAAGCCAACCAAAAGCTAACTTTCTCCATGAGAACTCCTCTCCTTTTATAAGTTGAAGAGGATAAGGTGAGGAGGTTAGGATGATCCCACTAAATCATGAAAGTGAGTAAGATCCAAACCATTCGGATGCCACCTCACTATAGAAGCTTCTCCTTCTAGAAGATTCGAGAAAACGCTCATTTTTCCCACGTGCTGGAATTCTCACACCCTAGCTATAGAGCAACCTGCGAACACCTCGCACCCTGGCTATAGTGCAACCTGCGAGAATGGGTCATTCTCGCACCCTGCCTATATAGCAACCTGCGAACTTCCCTTTTTATAAGGTTTTTACATAGGAAAATGCAACTTCTTTTCTCAGGAAAAGTTCTTCTCCCTTCTCTCTTTAGGAACTCAGGCCACTGACCCCTCTGAAGGCAACAGATAGGTTTACATCATTAACGATCATAGGGATGACAAAAATAATGTGTAACAGCGGCATAGGGTGTTTGAGGAAAAATCTAAGTTTACCTAGCATAAATATGTAGGGTTGGAATCCACTAATATTTGTTCTTAGTACTAAGACTGTTGGGATTTTCGGCAAAGAGGTTTATTCAGGCAGCTAAGTAGTTGAATGCAACTGATAAGGGTTTGAGTTTGGCCCAGGGAGCCAAGTTTGGGGGTTCGCAACAGTCACAAATTCGTGAGTTCACAAACTCAAAATATGGAAAAATCGATTAAAGGAAGAAAAGAGTTTTTGGTTGAAACGTCGACGCAATAGCAGGGTTGGCACGCATGCCGCAAAAGAGTTGGTGCAGGTGCGACAAAGAGTCGATGTGCACTGAACTTTTGCACTGCAAAGTACAGAACTTGTGTGCACTGAATGTTGGTGCATGGTACGCACTTTGAATATTGGTGCACAGTATATGCCTTGAAAATTGGTCTACAGTACAAAATTTGTTGAGTGCCTTGAATATCGGTGTGTGATACAAAAGTTGTTGCACACACTGAATATTGGTGCGTAGTACAAAAGTTGTGGCGGGGGATAAATATTGGTACGCAACACAAATCATATGGTGTGTTTCAATGAGAAATTGTTGCATGCACGGCTGTCAAAACCATAGTTTCGACATTGATGATGCAAGACGAAAAGAGAATACAAGAAAGCGAAGAGGAAATGGAAGCAGAAAATAGACAAGTTTACCCAAAAAAACAAGTCTGGAGCCAAAAACTTGTTTTGTCCATAACATTAGTCTAAATCATAACTGGATGAAATTTAAGGGGTATGTCCATATTGAATACAACCACAAGAGTTATAGGGAGGATCATTGACTAATTATGCTTTTATTTTCCAAAAAATAAGAACATTGGTTTTTAAAGATCTGAGTCGTGTGTAGTAACCGAAACCCAAATTAGGTGAAATTTTTATAGGGAGTCCAAAAAGTAGGCATGAAGATACCTATTTGGGATCTTAACATAAATTAAAAGTATTTGGTATGGAGATGACCAAAAAGGGTAAAATCCATTATTTCTCAATGTGTTTAAGGAATTTCTAAAATCTTTAGAAGAGGAAAAGGGACCCCAAATCACCAATCCAAAAAAATTTATTTAGTCAAATTTTTATCTACTCATCAATATAGATAACTTTGTCTTGAGGGAGTTTTTTCCAGCTTTGCTCCATTTGAGAGATAGTCATTTTTGGCTAAAATTTCTAAGCCTAGAGAAAATGTAAAAAGTGCAAAGTAGTCAATTCCATATTTATACATAATTTGACCGAAGTGTCAAATTCTAAATATGAAAATTGATGTGTTCTCATAATCATAAATCATATATGCACCCAATAGATCATTTTTTCTGATTCCAAACAAGTTTTCTTTTATACATGGTGGAAGATGGTCTCTCAGCAAGATTGTGCCTATGAAACAAGTACAAAAATGGGTGAAACTATTGATTTCAAAGAGCTACAAATTTTAGCTCGGAACTCGGATTTAGGCATCGGTATAGTTGTTGGAAAGTTGATTCATAGGAAAATATGATAGAATGTTTAAGTTCTCCCAATAATCATTTTCTTTTTTTTTAAAGATGCAAGAAAAAAAATGCAATTGGACTCTGGGAACCATGCAACTAAAAATGAAAGTTTTCCAAAACAATGTCAATTTTGGAAAAGCATTGTCAAATGATAGAGGCACATGCGAGATGTGAATATTAGGTAATGAATACTGCAAATCCTCATAAAGGTGCATATATAACAGTGTGGAGGCACATTTGAGAGAGTGAAAATCTATCAGTAATGTCCCTTTCCGAGTAGGAGCTCCAGAGAGGAGGGTTGAGTGGTCTAAACATCCACGTTAGACTATAGCCAGGGAGGAACAAGGGAAAATACAGTCACTCAATGTCATTTCACTAGAGAACCTTGTAATTTGAAAGTGACATTAAGTGAAAAGTGGGTAAAAGCACCCTTTAAGTGATTTAAGCCAAAAATAGAGGGGTGCATAAGTGATGGAGATAGAAATAGAGGTCAATAACAAATTAGGGTTTTGGAGGAGTATATGAAGAGAAAAGCGACCTAATTCCTCATTGTGCAGTTTATGATTTGACATTTGAGCTTTGAGGAGAAAACACAGGTTCATGAGAATCAGTGGGATTGTGGATTCTAGGAAGAAGACACCAGTGAGTTGATTTTGATGTTGAGAGACACACCCTAGTCATTGGAAAGATCATTTGGGTTTTTCATAAACTTGCAGACATAGATTTGTAGGTTTATACAACTAGGGTGCACTTCTTCAGGGGGAGGGCGTGAGAGCTGGGAGACTCAGAGGATTGGCTTGTCCAGACTCAGGAGAATTCACAGATTTCTTTTTGACCCAGTTGAGAGGAAGGCAGGGCACATATTTCGGGCTATTACTCGTTAAATTCTGACAGAGGATCCTCTAGGGCGCTTCAGTTAGCCAGTGAGGGCGAAAAACTTAGGGAATGTACATCCAGGGTTCGAGAGATCTGGGGAAACCATTCCGACCCATTACAGAGGATACAAGGGTGCTCAGTTTGAGACACATACAGCCATATTCCCATGGTGGAATCACTAGGGTGCAGCAGTTGATATGGCATATTTTCATCGAAGTGACTTATAAAGAACTGTATTAAATGAGCATAAATTAAAGTGCACCATAAAGAAGGAAAAGATCAATAATCAAGAGACATAAGCATCAAATATGAACACAAAAAATTGATAACAAAGTTTGTCCTTGGTGGATTACGTCTCTGGGTCTTGCTCTCAAATGGGTATGCCTTTTTATTAACTCAGCAAAAGAATTTGGAAAAGTACATAAGTATACCTCATTCTATATTTAAGTTGCAGAAGCTTTGCTCGGATCAGAAAATAGACAGCAGCATTGAATTTGTGGCATCGAATTACCTAAAAATGACTTCTCCATGCCTCAATCCGACTCTGGCACTCTCAGGCCCTTGAGAAATATCATCTCGGTTTAGGTGTCTGCTCCCTGAACTTAATTCTTTGTACTGCATCTCGATTTTCATGCCCGGCCATACCGTCTCGCGCCTCCCTCCTTTTTTTTCGTGGGAAGACTCGGCTTATAAGTAAAAAGTGGGGTGGACTACACAATGTAGTTAGTTGGCCCAACGGTGGCGGATGTTATTGTTAAGGCGTTTCTATAGGGGGAGGTCTCGGGGTCGAGCCCGCGGGCCTCCCCTTTTGGGTTATGGTTACAAAAATATAAAATATGTGGAATGGAACCTCTGCTAGTTTGGAGCGCCTTCTTAGATTTGTCGGAACTTACCATTTGGCTGCCACATTTGGCGGGCCTGCCTTTTTCATTTTTGAAATTCGGTTTTTGGGCCCTCATTGGGCATTTTCCCACTTCCACGTGGAAGCTCATGACTGGGCCAAGTGGTAGCCAACCATTGGGCCACGCTAACCACTTTCATAGTCACCTGCCACATCATCCTAATACATCACCGTACGGTTCTCCACGGGGTTGTACAGACTTCCACATGGCACTTTTTCATTGGTCCACGGATTGACCCGAAAATGCTAAAACGAGTGACACGTGGCAGCCTTTAGTGTTCCATGTCACCATGATGACACCATCATGACACATGTCACCTTCTGCATGTGCCATGTACATTGTATGGATGCTAACATCATTTGTACAGATGTTGACTCATCCCTGCTCACTGGGCTAGGTTGACCAAAACTTTGACCGTGAATAGTATTCGATCCGTAACTCCATTTGACGATCTTTTTGCGTCGTTGGAAATCTTGAAATGTGCTATTCACGATGATGCCAATTTCATTGAGTTTTGGGAACTTTGAATTTATTCCCTTTCTCTGTCTGCTGAGGCCATTCTGAGCTTCATGAGTTGCTTCTGCGAATTCTGATTTGTCTAGATTCTTTTTGGATCACGCCTTCCCACTAAGAGATTTTTGGACCATCAAAATATTTCATCAATCAACAGATAAGTGAGGGAAGAGTTCCCTCACCTTGTCCTTCTCAATCCACTTTGCCTTGCTTGGATTTGTTCCATTTAAGCCTACTCAAAGATAATCAACATCACCCCTACGTGAAGTCCTCGTCCTTCTGTCCAGGATGATATCTTTCTTTAACTCATCCAATTACTCAGGAGAAAACTCATCAACTGAAGGTATTAAAACTTCCTCATCATGATCCATGATCATGGGAGGCTCAAAAAGTTTCAATTTCTTTACATTTACAACTGAGTAGATCTACATATAAGGTGGAAGATCTAGACAAAAAGCATTGGTACCACTTTTATTCAAAATAGTGAAGGGTCCATAACGGATGGGTTTGAGTTTCTTGCCTTCACCCTTTAATATTTTCTTGTTGATGTGAAGCCATACCTGGTCTCCAACTTGGCACTGATGATCAACCTTGTGTTTGTCATGCCAAGCTTTATACTGTGCTTGACTTTTCTCGAACTGTTCCCTGACTACTTGGTGTACCTGTTGGATCCTCTAGATGAACTTGTGGGCTCTGTCTTCATTTCTTTCTTCATTTGAATCAGCGTCTCCCCCATACATCAAGTCCAAAGTAACTTTAGGTAAATACCCAAAACATGTCTCAAAATGAGAACACTGAGTGGAGGATATAAGGCTCAGTTGTAATCATGTTGTATATAGGGTATCTGTTCATCCCATAACTTGGGATGCTTGTTGCATTAGCCTCGAAGAAAAAGTACCATTGTTCGGTTAACAACCTCTATCTGTCCGTCAATCTATGGATGGAAATCAGTGCTTCTCTTCATCTTGGTGTCCATCATTCTCCACAAGCTTGTCCAAAAATCCCCAAGTAATTGAGTATCTCGATCTAAGATAATGGATGTGAGTAACCCAAAGTGAACCCAAATATACTTAATGAAGAGATTAGTAGTCTGCTCAGCAGTGATATTCTTTTTACATGGCATTAAGATACACATCTTGTTGAACCTATCCACTACAACATACAAATATTCATGACCCCTTTTCAACATTGGTAAACCCCCTAAAATATCCATGGAGATACTTTCCCATGGATGGGATGGAACAGGTAGTGGTGAGTATAGCCCCGTGGATGGGATGGAACATCAATCTTGGAAGGATCAATTTTCAATTTTCCTCCTCCTACAATATGACCTAAGTACACAAGTGCAGTCTTACCAAATTCACATTTGGACAATTTTGCATACAATTTTTCCCTTTGAAAAGTATCCAATACTTGCTTTACATGCCTTACATGTTCATCCCAAGTACCGCTAAATATAAGAATGTATTCTAAATATACAATCACAATCATCTAGAAAAGGCCTGAATACATCATTCATCACACGCATGAAAGTTTCTGGAGCATTACAAAGCCCAAATGGCATAACTAGCCACTCAAACAATCCATGTTTGGTTTTAAAGGCAGTCTTCCATGCATCTTGTTCTGCAACCCTAATCTGATGGTATCCACTGTGCAAATCAACTTAGTGAAATAAACAACATTCTTTAATTGATCAAGTAAATCATCTATACGAGGAAGAGGGTATCGATTTTTCACCGTGATTTTATTTAAGGCTCGGTAATCGACACACATTTGCCATGTGCCATCTTTCTTTGGCACCATCACGATTGGAGAACCACAAGGAGATGAGTTGGGCCTGATGACCCCTTGATCCAATAATCCTTGTACCTGCTTCTTGATCTCTGTCATCTCTACAACTGACATATTTTACATGCCCACATTAGGAAGAGGATAATCCTGTTGAAGATGTATTTCATGTTGGATTTCCCTCTTAGGAGGTAATCCATCTGGTTCCTGGAAAATATCATCATACTTAGAAAGAATATCAATTAGTTCTTTCTTATGAGAAGGATCACATCCTTGGAAAGCATCGGATGTTCCGACATCTTTCTCCCTTACGACCGTGAGTACATATCTCTTATTAGTGTTTATGAGTCTCTTCATTTTCCTTGCACTAACAAGTGTTGTGTTTACACTCATGATGTGGGCTCTAAAAATGTATTCCACTCCCCCTTAGTAAGGTGATATTTTTTCTCATGACGAAAGAAGATTGTTTTTCTATCATAAAGATAAGGACTCCCCAACACTATGCCACATATATCAAGTGATACAACATCCAAATCCACTTCATCAATCAACTTTGAAGCAATAGCAAATCTGACCCTACATTGCTTGGTGACATTAAGTTTTTCTTTATCACATACCCAACCAATAGGATAAGGCTTTGAATGGGTTTTAGTTTCAAGACCCTCTTTTTGACAACTGCTTCAGATATCAAGTTTACTTGGGAACCTAGATCAAATAATGTATCTATCTTAGTGTGTTTAGATACAACTGTTATCCACAATTTTTGTTGTCTTAATGGTGTAATGATGATGGAAAATCAAGCTCTTCACTAAGAACACTTTCCTGAGAAAAGTTATCTTTGTCTGCTTCCAGAAATCATATTTTTAAGGAGGGTTCACAGGCTACTTATATATTTGCCTGCGAGAATCCATGATTCTCGCAGGCTGCATTAAGCTAGGGTGCGAGGGGTTCGCACTATACCTAACTATCAAGGTGTGAACATCTTCTAAAGGAAGGAAAAAGATAAATTCTCGAATCTTCTAGAAGGGAATCTTCTAGAAGAGTGAGTTGGCTTTCCAATGGTTATCTAAGTACTGGTTTTCTTGATATCTTGGGATCATTCCTATCCAAGTAACTAATCTATTCTCTCCTATATATTGAGGGGATTGCTCATGGGAAAGGTTAGAAGCAAACTAGCAAGAGATTGATTGGAGAATTAGTGCAAGATTGTATGAAGGACTGATGCTACAGCAGCTAGAGATACCAGCAAGGTTATCAAAAGTGGTTGATCTTCTTCATGCATGAGCAAGTGTGTGTGTCAGAGCTAGGAGCCATCGAAAGGAGATCTACAGCATCAAGGCTCAGGTTGTATTTCTTGCTTTCTATCAATTAATACAGTAATATGTCCCTTTCCCATAAATCCAATGTCACTTTATTACATAACTCCTTGATCATATGTATAGATTAGCTGTTGACTATATTGAATTGTCTTCACTTTGATTGGTTTGTACTGTTGTGGTCTTGACGGTGAAAGAGCATTGGAGCGAAATTGGTACAACAGAGACCCAAGGAAGCATTCATAAGGTATGTACATGATCTTTGCCTCCTAGTCCATTCAACAGTTAAAATCTAGGGAAAGTGTATTATGTTGTCATGTTTTGTTCTAGATCCAGGTGGATCTAAAGAGATCGGTTTGTGTCCGCACTTACGGATTAATCCTGAAACAAAATTGGTGACTCCACTGGTGCTCGAGTGGCGGGAACGAGAGAACGAGGAGGATAACGCAAACGCCGAAAATCACCCTCCAACCATAGTTGCTTTAAGAAACTGTGGTCTGCTAAAGTACTTCCGTATCCCGGGCATGAGAGCCCAAGTCCGTTTATTGGAGTATCTAGTCCGAATGTGGGATCTGGACCAACAAGTTTTCATCGTGGGAGCTCATACATTGACTATTGACATCGAGGACATATATTTCTTGACAGGATTATCCAGGCGTGGATCTTATGTCAGTTTTTCCGGCAGCAAAGCAAGCGGGTTGAAAATGAGCGAATATTGCAACCAGTACTGCATACCTGAGGCCGAAAGACAGAAAGGGAAAGTGGCAATTTGGGGAGTTACTGACTTGACTCTCTGCACTATTCTCTTTACGATCGCTCGGATGGACGGAAATGCCGCTCCCCATATGGCATTGCAGAGCTATTTCCAGTACGCCATCGAGTGTACTGAACCCCGGGTATTTAACTGGGCTGATGCAGTATTGCACAATATCAAGAAACAGTTGACTAAGTGCAGGCGAGGGGTCTGAAACAGTTTGGATATGGTTCTTTGTTAGTGTTCTTCTTCCTAGAGAGGGTCCCTGTGTTTCGTCTACAGGCTCTGTTTCACTTTCAAACTCTGTTACTCATTTCGTGTCATTGATGGGGGATACATCAAGGCCCTCCTGTGACGAGTTTTGTTCTGTCGACTTCAGCACATCATCCGGAATCAGGACTTAGAAATTATTTAGTACCTTGAAGCTTGCATGCCTCAATGGCAAGTTTCTCGCTTTCGACAGTGGGTTTACATCATTGACCCCTGATCGAGAGATTCCGTCGAGTGTTCGACTTCAACTCATTTATTCACAGTCGATGGATTGTACTATAGTACCTTGGGAGTCATTGACATCAATGGTGATTTCCCTCGCACTTGTTAACGGTTACATCAATGACCGATAATCAAGTGGTTTCTGCCATGTTCGACTTCAACACATGTAATCACATGGTTACATTCGTACTTTGGGCGACGAGATTGAAGACCCTGGGTATTATTTTTGTGATCCAGGTTGCGATGGAGTATGTATAATTTGTGACACATAGATCCACTGTGTATGTTTCGTGGCTATGTCGTCTTGATTGAAAAAAAATTCGCATAGATCCACAATGTATTCACGTGGATATGCTATATTATGACGGCATGGATCCACAGTGTATGATTGGTGGCCATGACCTTTGTTTATGATGTCATCAGTCTATGATCTAAGTATGGGAATGCCTACCTCAAAAATTGGTATATATGATATTCTGTCGATGCTTGGATGTTTGCAGGTTTCTGATTAGATGTGCTCTTGGTTCTTGACACACACATGCAGCTTACAAAGTCTATCGACTGTCACTGGTTCCACTCTCAGACTTTGGGGGGCATTCTATTATCCACAATTTTGGTTGTCTTAATGGTGTAATGATGATGGAAAATCAAGCTCTTCACTAAGAACACTTTCCTGAGAAAAGTTACCTTTGTCTGCTTCCAGAAATCATATTTTTAAGGAGGGTTCGCAGGCTACTTATATATTTGCCTGCGAGAATCCATGATTCTCGCAGGCTGCATTAAGCTAGGGTGCGAGGGGTTCGCACTGTACCTAACTATCAGGGTGCGAACATCTTCTAAAGGAAGGAAAAAGATAAATTCTTGAATCTTCTAGAAGGGAATCTACTAGAAGAGTGAGTTGGCTTTCGAATGGTTATCTAAGTACTGGTTTTCCTGATATCTTGGGATCATTCCTATCCAAGTAACTAATCTATTCTCTCCTATATATTGAGGGGATCACTCATGGGAAAGGTTAGAAGCAAACTAGCAAGAGATTGATTGGAGAATTAGTGCAAGATTGTATGAAGGACTGATGCTACAGCACCTAGAGATACCAGCAAGGTTATCAAAAGTGGTTGATCTTCTTCATGCATGAGCAAGTGTGTGTGTCAGAGCTAGGAGCCATCGAAAGGAGATCTACAGCATCAAGGCTCAGGTTGTATTTCTTGCTTTCTATCAATTAATACAGTAATATGTCCCTTTCCCATAAAGCCAATGTCACTTTATTACATAAATCCTTGATCATATGTATAGATTAGTTGTTGAATATATTGAATTGTCTTCACTTCGATTGGTTTGTACTGTTGTGGTCTTGACGGTGCAAGAGCATTGGAGCAAAATTGGTACAACAGAGATCCAAGGAAGCATTCATAAGGTATGTACATGATCTTTGCCTCCTAGTCCATTCAACAGTTAAAATCTAAGGAAAGTGTATTATTCTGTCATGTTTTGTTCTAGATCCAGGTGGATCTAGGGAGATCGGTTTGTGTCCGCACTTACGAATTAATCCTGAAACAAAAACTCTTATATGAAATAATTCATTCTTCTTTCATTCATCATCATGAGATTCATTATTGGAATTTGAACTAGCATGAAGGGAATCTTTACCTTGTACTCCAACCGTTGTGATATTTCCTTCGTCTCCTGAATCGGAACCAAGATCTTGTTGCACTATAGCAACGGTATTTGTCTTCCCCTTTCCATTGAACTGTTTCGCTCTCTTCTCTGGATGTAGTTTCCAACATTGTTCATCATCGTGACCACTTTTATTGCAATGAGTGCAAGATGGCTTTCCTTCTTCTCTCTTTATAGTGGTGGCCTTCTTCTCCTTCCTTTTAAACTTCTTAAACGGCTTATGTGGGAAATTGGAAGGTTTCTTTGTGGGATATTCTTGAACATGCTTTCCCCTATTCTCAAGGTGATTGGCTTGCACACAAAATTCGCCAAGACTGGTGGGGTTAAACAATAGAAAAGTATGATGAACATAATTGTGAAGTGCGCCAATATACTTCATTAAAGTTTCATAAGAATCCAAAGGAATGTTTAATGCAAGAGATTTCTTCCTAAATTCTTCCGTGAAACTTTCTATAGTTTGACCTTTACTTTGTCTTAAAGTTTGTCATTCCATCATTGCTTTATGTAAATAACCCAATGGATAAAATTGTTTCCTTATCGCTGATTTAAATTTCAACCATGAGGAGAGAATATTACCACACTTACTTATGTTCTGAAGTTTTCTCTCTCACCATACGAGAGCAGTGCCTTCCAACTAAAGATAAGCCACCTTAACTTCCTCTTCATCAATCTGTTGAACATGGAAATATACTTCAATCTGTCGGATCCAATTATCTAGCTTTTCAGGATTAGCATCTCCATTAAACATAGGTAAAGAAAATTGTACATCAAGCTTTAATAATGGTTTCTTAAAAGAATCTTTATGGATAGAATGATAAGAATGATGAGAATGCTCAGAGGAAGAAGAGCTAGAACTTGATGGTGAAGATGGAGGCTCATGAGGGTCTGCTTCAGCCCCTTGATTTAATGAAGCATTATCATCAGCTTGTGCTTCCTTTTTCTTTCCTTTCTTCTTCATCCTCTTCTCATAGTCTCCATACATTCGCTCGACCATTTCTGACATGCGATAAAAGACCATATGGAAGTTTTTCTCATGTTCATCATGCTTGTCCTCTTCTGCCATTTTCTTCCTTCAGGATGCACAACCAACTTCAGGATTGAAAGTATTAAGAGTTCCTTCACCCTGCTTATGCTTGGCCCTAGTAAGCATTCACACTCAACAATTCAAGTCAAAGATGACTGCTCTGATACCAACATGATCTGGGATCTTTTCATCGAAATGACTTATAAAGAATTGTATTAAATGAGCATAAATTAAAGTGCGCCATAAAGAAGGAAAAGCTCAATAATGAAGATACATAAGCATCAAATCTGAATGCAAAAACTTGATAACGGAGTTTGTCCCTGGTGGACTACGTCTCCAAGTCCTGCTCTCAAATGGGTAGGCATTTTTATTAACTCAGCAAAAGAATTTGGTAAAATACATAAGTATACCTCATTATGGAATTAAGATATAGAAGCATTGCTCAGATCATAAAACAGACAGCACCATTGAATTTGTGGCGTCGAATTACCCAAAAATGACTGTCTCCACGCCTCAATCCGACTCTGGCACTCCCACGCCCTTAAGAAATCTCATCTCGATTTTTGTGCCTGCTCCCTGCACTTAATTCTCTGTATTGCGTCTAAATTTCCGTGCCCGACCGTACCATCACATGCCTCCCTCCTTTTCGTCTGTGGGCAGACTCAACCTATAAGTAAAAAGTAGGGTGGAGTACACAATGTAGTTTGTTGGCCCAACGGTGGCGGATGTTATTGTTAAGGCGTTTCTATAGGGGAAGGTCCTGGGGTCGAGCCCGTGGGCCTCCCCTTTTGGGTTATCGTTATAAAAATACACAATATGTGGAATGGAACCTCCGCCAGATTGGAGCGCTTGTTTAGATTTGTCGGAACTTACCGTTTGGCTGCCATATTTTGTGGGCCCGCCTTTTTTATTTTTGAAATTTGGTTTTTGAGCCCTCATTGGGCATTTTCCCACTGCCACGTGATAGTGCATAACTGGGCCACATGGCAGCCAACAACTGGGCCATGCTAACCACTTGCACAGTCACCTGAAACATCATCCTGCTATGTCACCATATGGTCTTCCATGTGGCTATACAGACTGCCATGTGGCACTTTTTCATTGATCCACAGATTGACCCAAAAATGCCAAAACAAGTGACACGTGGCAGCCTCTAGTGTTGCCACATCACCATGTGGACATCAGCATGACACTTGTCTCCTTCTACGTGTGCCACGTACATCATATGGATGTTGACATCATCTGTATTGATGTTGACGTCAGCAGTATGGATGATGACTCATCCCTGTTGATTGGGCTAGCTTGACCAAAACTTTGACCATGAATATCTTTCGATATGTAACTCTATTTGATGTGTCGTTTACGTCATTGGAAATCTTGTGACGCGCTCTTCGTGATGATGGAAATTTCACTAAGTTTTGAGGACTTTGAATATTTGCACTTTCTCTGTCTGTTGAGGCGATTTTGAGCTTCCTGAGTTGCTTCTGCGAACTATGAGTTGTCATTAGTCTTCTCTGGATCCTTTTTGGATTAGCAGTTGACCAGAGGAGGGGCACAACCCACCAGGGGATCCCATCTGGGGTTCATACAGATCAACAAAGGGTCGATTTTCAGTCTGACAGACACAGAGAGGGTGTTTGAGGTCAGGTCGCATTATTTGGGAAATATTTCAAATTGATTCGAAGATTTTAGCCACCAGGGCGAACATTCCAGTCTTGCAGCAGTTGTGGTGTGAGTTTCTATAGCATGCAGTAGTTCATATTGATCATCCATTGATCCAGCATCATTCTTTTGGTTCCAGGTATTATTGCTTTGGTTTCATTATTGTATTCCATCTAAGATCCATCTAGCTCTAATCTAGCCAAGAGATTCATTTTATTTCACCGCATGCGGTATTGTACTCAATCTTATTTCATAATACATAGATTACAATTGTTTTATGAACATTATCTATTGCATATTTGATTATATAATATAAACAATTGTTCCACCCAAAACCACATGTAAAATAACCATGCATGTTAAGACTAAATTACTAAACGCATCCAGAAACCCAAAGTGTATCAGTTACGACAGCAAATAATTGGCAATCGAGACCTATTTTCTAGTATGTTGATTTAGGGATATTACAGTGGTATCAGAGCTTTAGTCCTGCCAGCCTGTGACTAAAGTTTCGATGAGTTCAGCAGAGAACCTAGAGGGTTGTGAGCATGTAGGTGATGAATATGTCACTTACAACAGATGCGAGGAAAGGAGGATACCTAAGGCATATTATCCCCCCTTTCTTCCCAGTTCAAAGGCAGAGGAAGAGGCACATAGGGAAGAAGAGAGAAGAGCAGAGCATGACGTTGAGCATGAGGTAGAGAGGATGATGGGAGATAGGTATGAGAGGCTAGATGTCAATGGTAAATCACCCATGGACCCAGATGCAACTTTCATGCAGGTTATTAGCAATTTGGTGATCAGTCAGCAGACCATGACTCAGTCTTTGGCATAGATGATTGATAGATTGACAACACGGAGAATTCCAGGCACAAATGCCCCGCATGCAGCACAGGGGACTCAGGGACAGGAAGTAGACCCCATTCACCTACTCGCACATACACTTCATCTAGTAGGATTCCAAGGACACTATTCCTTAGCTTTCAGAGGGAACCTCCAATGGCAGTACAGCAGTTGGTAGCACCGAGGTAGACTACATAGGTAGAGGATATCTATGAGTATATGAGAGAGTATGCAACACTAGGACCAGAGTTCCATCATGATATGACCTTGGTTGAGTATTGTGGACTCAAACTCACGATCCATCCTAGAGATCCTCATAGGGGAGGACAACAACAAAATTAGTAGGGGCAGAACATAGATTTCATCCAGAAAGTAGGTAAACTCACCATAACTTCTTTTGACGGATCGTCCAAATGCACTACTAGAGCTTGGCTACATAAACTAGACATGTACTACAAGCTCAACCAGATGACAGAAATTGAGGCCATCAGTTTCGCTACCTTGAATTTGGAGCGTTAGGCTCATGAGTGGCAGTATCATGGACTAGTAACGTTGGGTCACGGTCACATCACTTCTTATAGGGAGTTCACAGAGAGGATCATGGATAGCTTTGACATGAGGGATCTAGTCTAGTTGAGACAAACTGGCACACCAGAGGCATTCATCACAGAGTTTCATAGGGTAGTTGTGACAATGACAGATATTTCAGAGCCCAGATTGACCATGATTTTTAGAGAGGGTCTCACAGAACCCTTGAGAGGATGGGTGAAGGCCTATAGACCTCACACACAAAAGGATGTTATTCTGCGCACTAGAGATCTAGCAGACTCAGTGCCAAAAACCAAAAAAAATTCCAAACCCTTTATGCCACAGAAGGACCAGGATAAGAAACCATTCCAGAGAGAGTGGAAGGGTAAGGAAAAGTTGGATGATGATATGAGGCGTGACATTATGAGGAAGACATTATGGTTCACATACAAATACCCTTGGGTCAAATACACTATGGTTCACATACAAATACCCTTGGGTCAAATACACTATGGTTCACATACAAATAGTAGAGAGTCAAAAGATTCTCAAAGTACTCAAAGATAATCTGTAGACGGCATAGAATCGACAGAAGGTGAGTGCAGACCGACACAGGACATAGCGTAGCTTCGAGATTGGGGATTTGGTATTCCTGAGGCAACAACCTTAGAGGCAGTCATCTCTTAATAAGATTGGGGTGGAGAAGCTCCAACCCAGGTTCTGTGTGCCTTACAGGATCATACATAGGGTAGGCGAAGTTTCCTACGAGATAGAGCAACTAGATGGGAGGCAGATTCACAATGTGTTCCACGTTTCTTGTCTCAAGAAATAAGTGAGACAATTCATCAGCACTTCAGAGGAGCTTCCACCTTTCGATGAGGAGGGGTGGTTGGAGTTGGTTCTTAGGGAGGTATTGGAGTTCTGAGAGTGGAGGTTGAGAATCATCTTCATCAGGGAGTGTTTGGTCAAATGGAGAGGGCTTCCAGTACAAGATGCTACTTGGGAAAGCGAGCAGATTTTGCAGCACCTTGGATTGGTTTTACTTGAGGACAAGCAATATCAGGAAGGGAGGACTGTAATTTCCCTTTTTGAGTAGGAGCTCCAAAGAGAAGGGTTGAGTAGTCTAAACATCCCCATTAGACTATAGCCAGGCAAAAACAAGGTCATTTAATGTCATTTCACTAGAGAACCTTATAATTCGAAAGTGACATTAAGTGTAAAGTGGGTAAAAGCGCCCTTTAAGTGATTTAAGCCAAAAATATAGGGGCGCGTAAGTGATGGAGACAAAAATAGAGGTCAACAATGAATTAGGTTTTTTGAGGAGTATATGAAGAGAAAAGCAACCTAATTCTTCATTATGCAGTTTATGATTTGACATTTGAGTTATGAGGAGAAAACACATATTCAGGCAAATCGGTGGGATTGTGGATTCCAAGAGGACGACACTAGTGGGTTGATTTCGGTGTTAAGAGACACTCTAGTCACCAGAAATATTATTCAGGTATTTCATCAGATTGGAGAGCAATATTTGTAGGTTTATACACCTAGGGTGCACTTGTTCGGGGTGAGGGCATGAGAGTTGGGAGACTCAGACGATTGACTTGTCCCAACCTGGGAGAATCCACAGATTTCCTTTCGACCCAGTTGAGAGGAAGGTAGGGTGCATTTTTTAAGCTATTGCTCATCATATTCCAATGGAGGATCCTCTAGGGTTCATCGGTTATCCAGTGAGGGCGCAACACTTTGAGAAAGTACATCCAGGGTTCCAGAGAGATCACCAGACCAGATTCGGGGAAACCGTTTTGATCCATTACAGAGGATACCAGGGTGCTCGGTTTGAGACACATATATCCATATTCTGATGGTGGAATCTCTAAGGCGCAATAGTTGACTAGAGGATGGGTGAAACCCCCCAAGGGATCCTATCTAGGGTTTGTACAGATCAACATAGGGTCGAACTTCAGTCTGACAGACACAAAGAGGGTGTTTGAGGTCAGGGCACACTGTTTGGGACAGATTTCATATTGATCAGAAGAGTTTAGCCACCAGGGGGAACATTCCAATCTTCCAACAGTTTTCATGTGAGTTATTGTAGCATGCAGCAGTTCATATCGCACATTCAATGATTCAGCATCATTCTTCTGGTTCTGGGTATTATTTCTTTAGTTCCATTATTGTATTATGGCTAAGATCCATCTAGCTATGATCTAGCCAAGAGATTCATTTTATTTCACTGCATGGAGTATTGTACTCAATATTATTTCATAATACATAGATTGCAGTTGTTTTGTGTCCTTTATCTATTGCATATTTGATTATATATTGTAAACAATTGTTCCACCTGAAACCACATGCAAAATCACCACACATGTTAACATTGAATTACTAGATGCATCCGAAAACCCAAAGTGTATCAGTTACGACAGAAAATAATCAACTGCCAAGACTTATTTTCCAGTCTGTTGATTTAAGGATATTACAGTGGTATCAGAGCTTTAGTCCTGTCGGACTATGACTAAATTTTCGATGAGTTCAGCAAAAAATCTAGAGGGTCCTGATCATGTAGGTGAGGAATATTTCACTTGCAAAAGACGTAAGGAAAGAAGGAGACCTAGGGCATATTATACCCCCTTTCCTCCCAGTTTAGAGGAAGAGGAAGAGGTGCATAGAGAAGCAGAGAGAAGGGAAGAGAATAAGGTCGAGCATGAGGCAGAGAGGATGATGGGAGACATGTATGAGAGGCTATAACGTAGTGAAAAATCACCCATGGACACATATGCAGCTTTCATGCAGGTTATTATCAATTTGGTGATCTATCAACATGCCATGACTCGATCCTTGGCACAGATGGTCGATAGATTGACAACATGGAGCATTCCAGGCACAAATACCCCACATGCAGAAAAGGGGAATTCAGGGGTAGGAAGTAGACCCAATTCACCTACTCGCACATACACTTCATCTAGTAGGATGCCTAGGCCATTATTCCCTAGCTTTCAGAGGGCACCTCCAGCGGCAATACAACAACCAGTAGCACCAAGGAAGACTACACAAGTAGAGGATATCTTTGAGTATAGGAGAGAGTATGCAGCACTAGGACCAGAGTTCAATCATGATATGACCTTGGTTGAGTATTGTGGACTCAAACTCATGATCCATCCTAGAGATCCTCAGAGGGGAGGACAACAGCAGCATCAGCAGGGGAAGAGCATAGATTTCATCTGCAAAGTAGGTAAACTCACTATAACTTCTTTCAACGGATCATCCAAATTCAATACCATAGCTTTGGTACAAAAACTGGACATGTACTACAAGTTCAACCAGATGATAGAAACTGAGGCCATCAATATCGCTACCTTGCATTTGGAGGGTGAGGCTCATGAGTGGTGGTATCATGGACTAGTGACTAGTCACTACATGATGTTATCCTATGCACTAGAGATCTAGAAGACTCGGTTCCAAAAACCAAAACGTTTTCCAAACTCTTTGTGCCACAGAAGGACCGAGATAAGAAACCATTCCAGAGAGAGTGGAAGGGTAAGGAGAATTTGGATGATGATACAAGGTGTGAGATTATGAGGAATAAGCTATGCTTCACATACAAATACCCTTGTTTCCCCCGCCATAGGCGCATGGGAAAGGGAGAGATCCATTACATTGAGTTGGCAGTAGATAGTGATGAGGAGGAATAGTACAGTGGATCTACTAGCTCAGAGGAGGAGCCATCACATGTGAAGCAACATCCTCTAAGGAAATTGCCAACATCGGTAGGGGCCCAACCAACAATAGAGCCACCACCTCTGGAGAAGGATAATAGATGGGCATTGGAAAAGGGAGGAGTCATAGTGACCCTTTCTGGTATTCCCATGTATGACACCCTCTGAATCAGAGAAATTATTGAGGGACATCAGGAAATTTCCCTGATAGATGGTGGGGCCACCCACAACTTCATTAATGCTTCATTGGTATCGAGGTGAGCACTTCAGACAGAGGATTTTGAGGGGTTTAATGTTGCAGTAGTAGTTGGCCACATGATGGCGTGTGTAGAAGGAGTCCCAGAGTTGGAGGAAAAGCTAGGCAACTACACCATGAGAGATACATTTTATGTAGTTGACCTATTTGACACAGATGTGGTGTTGGAAGTCCAATGGTTGATCATCTTGGGAAATATCTCGACCAACTACCAAACCCTTGAGATGGGTTTCAGATACAGTGGGGGGAAGAGGATTGTACTAAGGGGCATGTCGACAAGGGAACCCGGGACAGTTTCGGCCAAGAGGATGGAGAGGATCTTCATGCATGGGGAAGAAAAATATGCAGCAGAGTGCTTAATCACCACTTGAAGGGATTCAAATGGCCAACAACAGTATCAGACAAAGATTAAGACTTTGTTCAATCGACATCAATAGGTTTTTGGTTAGATTCCAACAGGGATACCACCAGAAAGGGGGTTTGAGCACACCATTGAGATGGAGGAGGGTGCTAAGCCCGTGATTACAGCTCCTTATCATCATCCTAGGAGGTTCAAGTATGAGATAGAGAAGGAAATCAAGGAATTGTTAACAATGGGACACATTAGACCCAACAGTAGCATGTTCGCTTCTTAAGTTGTCTTAGTTCTGAAGAAGGATGGTACCATGAGGATGTGTATAGATTATCGTGATTTTAACAAGAAAACAATCAAAAACCGGTATCCTATCCCACACATTGATGATTTGATGGACGAACTGCATGGGGCAGTTTTCTTCTCTAAGATTGATCTATGCTTTGGATATCATCATATCAACATTCGAGAGTAGGATTTACAGAATATGACATTTTTATGCCACTACGGACATTTTGAGTTTTTGGTTATGCCATTTGGTCTAACCAATGCACCAACCACATTTTAGTCTTGCATTAACCATATATTCCTAGATTACATGAGGAAGTCAGTATTTGTATTCTTCGATGACATCGTGGTATACAACAATACATGGTAGGAACACCAGAGGCACTCGGATGAGGTACTATGCATCATGGGGTCATAGTCACTATATTCGAAGGATTCAAAGTGTGAGTTTGGCATGACATAGCTACTATACTTGGGCCACATTATCAGTGGACAAGGAGTACATGTGCACCAGGAGAAGATCAATGCCATTTTGGATTAGCCAACGCCCAAGAATGTGACAGAGTTGAGGAGTTTCTTTGGGCTATGCAGCTATTACAGGAGGTTTGTGAGGGGTTTTTCACAGTTGGAGGCACCACACACCAATCTCACTAGATAGCGGGCCTTTATCTAGACCGAGGAGTCACACAAGGCATTTGATCACATGAAGGAAGTCATGGGAACATGCCCAGTATTATCATTGTCAAACTTCATGCTATCGTTTGTATTGGAGTGTGATGCATCAGGAGAGGTGATCAAAGTAGTGTTGATGAGGGGAGGACAACCCATTTAATTTTAGATTCAGAAGCTCAGTTAGCCCAAGAGATGGTACTCGATCTATGACAAGGAAATTCTTGAAATTATGCATGCCTTGACCAAATTCAGACAACACTTGGTGGGCATCAAATTTGTGGTCAAGACAGACCATAACAGTTTGAAGTACTTCTTTGAGTAGAAGGATCTCAACGAGCGTTAGCAGAAGTGGGTGACAAAGGTCTAGGCCTTTGATTTTGACATAGAGTATGTCAAGGGTAAAAAGAACATTGTGGCAAATGCATTGTCTAGGAGACCAACAGCTTGTTCCTTGATGAAGATTTCAATAGATTGGAAATCTCACTTGTTAGTGGAATATTCCAAGAACAAGTTTGCTTGTGAGGTATTGGATAAGAAGGTACAGGATGACAGGTATAGATTCATCGACGACATCATCTTCTACAAAGACTGAGTCTACCTAGTTCCAGGATCAAGTCTCAGGAAGAAGATTTTGGTCACAGTACACGACTCTCCACTTGCAGGCCATCAAGGGTTTTTCAAAACCTACAGGCAGGTCAGAGAGAGATTCTCTTGGAAGGGTATCAAACGGGGTGTGATGAGACATATCAGTGAGTGTGTGACTTGTCAGCAAAAAATTCAGAGCAGACTCTTCCAGCAAGGTTACTTCAGCCACTTCTCATTCCGGAGCAGAAATGGGAAAGCATATCCATGGACTTCATTACAGGCCTACCCAAGGTTCAGGGTAAGGATTGTATTTATGTGGTGGTCGACAGATTGACCAAGTTTGCACATTTCTATGTCATTCTGACATATTACAATGCAGTACATGTGGCAAAGTTATTATTTAGAGAGGTTTTCAGACTTCATGGGTTTCCACAAAACATCGTCAGTGACAGGGATATTCAGTTTATCAGCATGTTTTGGTGGGAGTTATTCAGATTTGTGGGGACAGATTTGACACCAAGCACTAGTTACCACCCCTAGACTAATGGGAAGACAAAGATAGTCCATGAGTGGGTTGAATTTTATTCGAGGAACTATGTGATCGAAAATCAGAGAGCGTGGGTAAGGTGGCTACATCTCGGGGAGAATTGTTACAACACCACCTTCCACAAGTCCATCGACATGACCCCCTTCTGAGCCTTATATGGGTAAGATTCTCCCTCTTTGATTGACTTGACACTCTTCTGAGCATTATATGGGTAATATTCTCACAAAGCCAAAGACTAGATAGTAGAGAGTGAGGACATTCTCAAAGTACTCAAAGATAATCTACATAAAACACAGAATCGGCAAAAGTTGAGTGGAGACCAACACATGACAGAGCATATATTTGAGGTTGGGGATCTAGTATTCCTAAGGCTACAACCTTACATACATTCATCTCTGAAGAAGAATGGGGAGGAGAATCTCAAGCCCAGTTTCTATGGGCCTTACAGGATCATACACAGGGTAGGCGAAATTTCCTACAAGCTAGAGCTACCAGAGAGGATCCAGATTCACAAAATGTGTTTCACATTTCTTGTCTCAAGAAAGCAGTGGGACAATTCATTATCACTTCATAGGATCTTCCACCTTTGGATGAGGAGGGGCAGTTTGAGTTGGTTCTTGTTGAGGTACTAGAGTTCCGAGAGTGGAGGTTGAGAAGCAGGGTCATCAAGGAGTGTTTAGTCAAATGGAAAGGGCTTCCAGTAGAGGATGCTACTTGGGAGAGCGATCAGATTTTGTAGCACCTTGAATTGGTATTGCTTGACGATAAGAAATCTTAGGAAGGGAGGACTGTAATGTCCCTTTCTAAGTAGGAGACCCAGAGAGGAGATATGATTAGTCTAAACATCCCCGTTAGACTATAGCAGACTCAGTGAAAAAAACCAAAACTTTTTCCAAACCCTTTGTGCCAGAGAAGGATCGAGATAAGAAACCATTCCAAAGAGAGTGGAAGGGTAAGGAAAAGTTGGATGATGATATGCAGCGTGAGATTATGAGGAAGACACTATACTTCACATACAAATACCCTTGGGTCCTCGGCCACAGGTGCATGGGAAAGGGAGAGATCCATTATATTGAGGTGGCAATAGACAGTGATGAAGAGGAAAAGGATAGTGGATCTACTATCTCAAAGGAGGATCCATCACATGTGGAGCATCATTCTCCAAGGAAACGTCGACACCGGTAGGGGCACAACCACCGGTAGAGCCATCGCCTCATGAGAATGCTAATAGATAGGCACCAGCAAATGGAGGAGTCATAGTGACCCTTTCTGGTATTCCCAGGTATGACACCCTCTGAATCAGAAGGACTATTTAGGGACATCAGGAAATTTCCCTGATAGATGGTGGGGCCACCCACAACTTCATTAATGCTTCATTGGTATCAAGGAAAGCACTTCAGACAGAGGAGTTTGAGGGGTTTGATGTAGCAGTAGAAGCTAGCCACACGGTGGCGTGTGTAGACAGAGTCCCAGACTTGGAAGTAACGCTAGGTAACTATACCAGGAGAGATACATTTTATGTAGTTGACCTATCTGAAACACATGTGGTGTTTGGAGTCTAATGGTTGATCACCTTGGGTAAGATCTAGACCAACTACCAAACCCTTGAGATGGGGTTAAGAGACAATGAGGGGAAGAGGATTATATTGAGGGGCATGTCAACAAGGACACCCAGGACAGTTTCGGCGAAGAGGATAGAGAGGATCTTCAGGCATGGTGAAGCAACATATGTAGCAGAGTGCTTAATCACCACTCGGAGGGATTCAGATGGCTAGCAGTGGTATCAAACAAAGATCAAGACTTTTTTCAGTCGACATTAACAAGTTTTTGGTTAGATTCTTCCATGGAGACCACCGGACATGGGATTTGAGAACACCATTGAATTGGAGGAGGGTGTTAAGCCTTTGATTATAGCACCCTATCATCATCCTAGGAGGTCCAAGGATAAGATAGAGAAGGAAATCAAGGGATTGATAGTGATGGTACACATCAAACCCAACAGTAGCCCATTCACTTCTTTAGTTGTCTTAGTACTGAAGAAGGATGGTACCATGAGGATTTGTATAGACTATCGTGATTTGAACAAGAAAACCATCAAAAACCGATATCCTATCCCATGCATTGATGAGTTGATGGGTGAACTGCATCGGGCAATTTTCTTCTCTAAGATTGATCTATGCTCTAGATATCATTAGATCATCATTTGAGAGCAGATACAGAGAAGACAACATTCTGATGTGACTATGAACATTTTGAGTTTTTGGTTATGCCATTTGGTCTACCCAATGCACCATCCATGTTTCAATCTTGTATGAACCATATATTCTGAAATCACTTGAAGAAGATAGTATTGGTATTCTTCGATTACATCTTGGTGTACAACAAGACATGGCAGGAACACCTAAGTCACATGGATGAGGTACTCAGCATCATGGGGTCACAGTAACTATAAGCCAAGGAGTCAAAGTGTGAGTTTGGAATGATAGAGATACTATACTTGGGCCACATTATCAGCGCACAGGGGGTATAGGTGCACCAAGAGAAGATCAGGGACATTTTGGATTGGCCAACGCCCAAGAACGTCACAGAATTGAGAAGTTTATTTGGGCTATGCAGCTATTATAGGAGGTTTGTGAGGGGTTTTTCACAGTTGGGGGCACCACTCACTGATCTCACCAGATAGGGGGCCTTCATCTGGACCAACGAGTAACACAAGGCATTTGATCACATGAAGGAATTCATGGGAAAAAGCCCAATATTATCATTGTCGGATTTCACACTACCGTTTCAATTGAAGTCAGATGAATCATGAGAGGGGATCAGAGCAGTGTTGATGTAGGGAGGAAACCCCATTTAATTTGAGAGACGGAAGCTCAGTCAACTCGAGAGGTTGTACTCGAACTATGACAAGGAAATGCTTGCAATTATGAATGCCTTGACCAAATTCAGACAATATTTGGTGGGTAGAAAATTTGTGGTCAAGACAGACCATAATAGTTTGAAGTACTTCCTTGAGCAGAAGGATCTCATTGAGCGTTAGTAGAAGTGGCTGACAAAGGTCAAGGCCTTTGATTTTGACATAGAGTATGTCAAGGGTAAGAAGAACATTGTGGCGGATGCACTGTCTAGGAGACCAACAACTTGTTCCTTGATGGAGATTTCAATAGATTGGAAATCCCACTTCTTAGTGGAATATCCCAAGAACAAGTTCGCTTGCGAGGTATTGGATGGGCAGGTACAGGACGATAGGTATAGAGTCATCGATGACATCGTATTCTACAAATACCAAGTCTACCTAGTGCCAGGATCAGGTCTTGCAAAGAACATTTTGGTTGTAGTACACGACTCTCTCCTAGCAGCCATCAGGGATTTTTTATAACCTACAGGCAAGTCAAAGAGATATTTTCTTGGAAGGGTCTCAAACATGATGTGATGAGACATATTAGTGAGTGTGTGACTTGTTAGCAGAACAAGTGAAAGCAGACTCTTCCAACAGGGTTACTTCAACCACTTCCCATTCCGGAGCAAAAATGAGAAATCATATCCATGGACTTCATTACATGCCTACCCAAGGTTCAAGGTAAGGATTGTATTTATGTGTTGGTCGACAAATTGAACAAATTGGTGCATTTCTATGCCATTCCGACAGATTACAACGCAGTACAGGTGGCAGAGCTATTCTTCATAGAGGTTTTCAGACTTCATGAGTTACCACAGAACATCATCAGTGATAGGGAAAGTTGGTTTATCGACATGTTTGGAGGGAGTTATTCATATTAATGGAGATAGAGTTGACACTGAGCACTAGTTACCACCCCCAAACTGATGGGAAGATGGAAATAATCAAAAAGTGGGTCGAGGGATATTTGAGGAACTATGTGAGCAGACAACAAAGAGTGTGGGTAAGATGGCTACATCTCGAGGAGCATTGTTACAACACCACCTTCCACATGTCCATCAGCATAACCCCCATCCGAACATTATATGGGTATGATGCTCCCACTTTGATTGACTTGGTTTTCGGAGATAGTCGCGCTCCCAAAGCCAAATACTGGATAGTAGAGAGTCAAGATACTCTCAAAGTACTCAAAGAGAACCTGAAGATGGCATAGAATCAGTAGAAGGTGAGTGCAGACCGACACAGGACATAGCGTAGCTTCGAGGTTGGGGATATGGTATTCCTGAGGCTACAACCTTAGAGGCAATCATCTCTTAAGAAGATTGGGGTGGAGAAGCTCCAACCCAAGTTCTGTGTGCCTTACATGATCATAGGTAGGGTAGGTGAAGTTGCTTATGAGATAGAGCAACCAGAGGGGAGGCAGATTCACAATGTGTTCCACGTTTCTTGTCTCAAGAAAGAAGTGGCACAATTCATCAGCACTTCAGAGGAGCTTCCACCTTTTGATGAGGAGGGGCAGTTGGAGTTGGTTCTTAGGGACGTACTGGAGTTCTGAGAGTGGAGGTTAAGAAGCAGGTTCATCAGTGAGTGTTTGGTCAAATGGAGAGGTATTCCAGTAGAGTATGCTACTTGGGAGAGCGAGCAACTTTTGCAACACCCTGAATTGGTATTGCTTGAGGAAAAGCAATATGAGGAAGGGAGGACTATAATTTCCCTTTCTGAGTAGGAGCTCTAGAGAGGAGCGTTGAGTAGTCTAAACATCCCCCTTAGACTATAGCCAAGGAGGAACATGGGAAAACAGGGTCATTTAGTGTCATTTCACTAGAGAACCTTATAATTTGAAAGTGACATTAAGTGTAAAGGGGGTAAAAGCGCCCTTTAAGTAATGTAATCCAAAAATAGAGGGGTGCATAAGTGATGGAGATAAAAATAGAGGTCAACAACGAATTAGGTTTTTCAAGGAGTATATGAAGAGAAAAGTGACCTAATTCCTCATTATGCAGTTTATGATTTGACATTTGAGCTCTAAGGAGAAAACACAGGTTCAGGAAAATCAGTGGGATTGTGGATTCCAGGAGGAAGACACCAGTGGGTTGATTTTGGTGTTAAGAGACACACTCTAGTCACCAGAAAGATCATTCAGGTATTTCATCGGATTGGAGAGGAATATTTGTAGGTTTGTACAGCTAGGGCGCACTTCTTCGAGGTGAGGGCATGAGAGCTGGGAGACTCAAACGATTGACTTGTCCCAACCTGGGAGAATCCACAGATTTTCTTTTGACGCAGTTGAGAGAAAGGCAGGGCACATTTTTTAAGTTATTACTCGTCAGATTCCAACGGAGGATCCTCTAGGGTGCATCAATTAGCTAGTGAGGGCGCAACACTTTGGGAAAGTACATCCAGGGTTCCAGAGAGATCACCAGACCAGATTCGGGGAAACCCTTTAAACCCATTACAGAGGATACTAGGGTGCTCAGTTCGAGAGACATATATCCATATTCCGATGGTGGAATCACTAGGGCACAGTAGTTGACTAGAGGATGGTTGCAACCCCCCAGGGGATCCTATCTAGGGTTTGTACAGATCAACAAAGGGCCGATATTCAGTCTGATAGACATGGAGAGGGTGTTTGAGGTCAGGGCACACTGTTTGGGATAGATTTCATATTGATCAGAAGAGTTTATCCATCGGGGAGAACATTCCAATCTTGCAGCAGTTGTCGTGTGAGTTGTCATAGCATGCAGCAATTCATATCGTGCATTCATTGATTCAGCATCATTCTTTTGGTTCCGCGTATTATTTATTTAATTCCATTATTGTATTATGGCTAAGATCCATCTAGCTATGATCTAACCGAGAGATTCATTTTATTTCACCGCATGGAGTATTGTACTCAATATTATTTCATAATACATAGATTGTAGTTGTTTTGTGTCCTTTATCTATTTCATATTTGATTATATATTGTAAACAATTATTGCACCTGAAACCACATGAAAAATCACAACGCATATTAAGATTGAATTACTAGATGCATCCAGAAACCCAAAGTGTATCAGTTACGTCAGCAAATAATCAACAGTCGAGACCTATTTTTCGGTCTGTTGATTTAGGGATATTACAGTGGTATCGGATCTTTAGTCTTGTTGGCCTATGACTAAAGTTTTGATGAGTTCAGCAGAAAATCTAGAGGATCGTGATCATGTAGGTGATGAATATGTCACTTACAAAAGACGTGGTGAAAGAAGGAGACCTAGGGCATATTATACCCCCTTTCCTCCCAGTTCAGAGGAAGAGGAAGAGGTGCATAGGGAAGCAAAGAAAACGGAAGAGCATGAGGCCGAGCGTGAGGAAAAGAGGATGATGGGAGACATGTATGAGAGGCCATAAGGTAGTGTAAGATCACCCATGGACCCATATGCATATTTCATGTAGGTTATTATCAATTTGGTGATCTGTTAGCACGCCATGACTCAGTCCTTGGCACAAATGGTCGATAGATTGATAACATGGAGCATTCCAGGCACAAATTCCCCACATGCATAAAAGGGGAATTCAATGGTAGGAAGTAGACCCCATTCACCTACTCACACATACACTTCATCTAGTAGGATTCCCAAGCCACTATTCCCTAGCTTTCAGAGGGCACCTCCAGTGGAATTACAACAACCAGTAGCACCGAGGAAGACTACACAAGCAGAGGATATCTCTGAGTACAGGAGAGAGTATCCAGCACTAGGACTAGAGTTCCATCATGATATCACCTTGGTTGAGTATTGTGGGCTTAGACTCAGGAACCATCATAAAGATCCTCAGAGGGGAGGACTACAGCAACATCAACAGGGGCAGAACATAGATTCCATCTGGAAAGTAGGTAAACTCACTATACCTTCTTTTGAAGGATCATCCAAATTCACTACCATGGCCTGGATACAAAAACTAGACATGTACTACAAGCTCAACCATATGATAGAAACTGAGGCCATCTGTTTCGCTACCTTGCATTTGGAGGGTGAGGTGCATGAGTGGTGGTATCATGGACTAGTGACATTGGGTCACAGTCACATCACTTTTTACAGGGATTTCACATAAAGGATCATGGACAAGTTTTACAGGAGGGATTCAGAGATCCATTTTAGGGATGTAGTCCAGTTGAGACAAATTGGCACACCAGAGGAATTCATCTAATAGTTTTAGAGTGTAGTTGTGGCAGTGATAGATATTTTGGAGCCTAGATTGATCATGCTTTTCATAGAGGGTCTCACAGAACCCTTGAGAGGATTGGTGAAGGCCTACAGACCTCACACACTACATGATGTTATCTTATGCACTAGAAATCTAGCAGACTCAGTGCCAAAAACCAAAACATTTTCCAAACCCTTTGTGCCACAGAAGGAACGGGATAAGAAACCCTTCCAGAGATAATGGAAGGGTAAGGAAAAATTGGATGATGATACGAGGCATGAGATTATGAGGAAGAAGGTATGCTTCACATGTAAAGACCCTTGGTTCCCCCGCCATAGGCACATGGGAAAGGGAGAGGTCGATTACATTGAGGTGGCAGCAGACAGTTATGAGGAGAAATAGGGCATTGGATCTACTAACTCAGAGGAGGAGCCATCACATGCGAAGCAACATCCTCCAAGGAAATCGTCGACATCAGTAGGGGCCCAACTATAGGTAGAGCCACCACCTAGAGAGAAAGATAATAGATGGGCACTGGAAAAGGGAGGAGTCATAGTGACCCTTTCTGGTATTCCCATGTATGACACCCTCCGGATCAGAGGAATTATGGAGGGACAATGGGCAATTTCCCTGATAGATGGTGGGGCCACCCACAACTTCATTGATGCTTCATTGGTATCGAGGTGAGCGCTTCAAACAAAGGAGTTTGAGGGGTTTGATGTTGTAGTAGTAGATGGCCACACGATGGCATGTGTAGAAGGACTCCCAGAGTTGGAGGTAAAGCTAGGTAACTACACCATGAGAGATACATTGTATGTAGTTGACCTATTTGACACAGATGTGGTGTTGGGAGTCCAATGGTCAATCATCTTGGGAAATATCTCGATCAACTACCAAACCCTTGAGATGGGTTTCAGATACAGCGAGGGGAAGAGGATTGTACTGAGGGGCATGTTGACAAGGGAACCCAAGATAGTTTCGGCCAAGAGGATGGAGAGGAACTTCAGGCATGGGGAAGCAGCATAGTGCTTAATCACCACTTGAAGGGATTCATATGGCCAACAACAGTATTAGACAAAGATTAGGACTTTGTTGAGTCGGCATTAGTAGGTTTTTTGTTAGATTCCACCAGCGATACCACCAGATAGGGGGTTTGAGCACACTATTGAGATGGAGGAGGGTGCTAAGCCCGTGATTACATCTCCTTATCATTATCCTAGGAGGTTCAAGAATGAGATAGAGAAGGAAATCAAAGAGTTTCTTTAGGATATGTAGCTATTACAGGAGTTTTGTGAGGGGTTTTTCAAAGTTGGAGGAACCACTCACCGATCTCACCAGACAGGGGGCCTTCATCTAGACCGACAAGTCAGACAAGGCATTTTAACACATGAAGGATGTCATGTGTAGTGTCCCCAAGGCCGAGCCCCGATGTAAACTATGATCATGTTATATGCAAAGAATTGTAAATGTGTTCTATAGGCTGGTGAGCCAAGTTTTGTATAAGCTGTAGGCTTATGTGTTTTGTTAGGCCAGGGAGCCTAAGTGTTGAAGGCCAGGAGCCTATTGATGTACTTGTATGTATGCAGATCAATTAATAAAATATAAACACCGCCAGTG
>JASDQU010306319.1:70887-83684 GCA_032191745.1 Picea mariana | reverse complement strand
CATAGTCTTCTTGGACGATATCTTGGTGTACTCCAAGACAGAGGAAGAACATGATTCTCTTGGAAGGGTCTCAAACGGGATGTGATGAGACATATCAGTGAGTGTGTGACTTTTCAGCAAAACAAGTCAGAGCAGACTCTTCCAGCAAGCTTACTTCAACCACTTCCCATTTGGGAGCAGAAATGGGAAAGCATATCCATGGACTTCATTACAGGCCTACCCAAGGTTCAGGGTTAGGATTGTATTTATGTGGTGGTTGGCAGATTGACCAATTTTGCACATTTCTATGCCATTCCGACATATTACAACGCAGTACATGTGGCAAAGTTATTCTTTAGAGAGGTTTTCAGACTTCATGGGTTTCCACAAAACATCGTCAGTGACAGGGATAGTCGGTTTATCAACACATTTTGGAGGGAGTTATTTAGATTGGTGGGGACAGATTTGACATCGAGCACTAGTTACCACCCCTAGACTGATGGGAAGACGGAGATAGTCAACAAGTGGGTTGAATTTTATTCGAGGAACTATGTGAGTGGACAACAGAGAGCATGGGTAAGGTGGCTACATCTCGGGGAGAATTGTTACAACACCACCTTCCACATGTCCATCGACATGACCCCCTTCTGAGCAATATATGGGTAAGATTCTCCCTCTTTGATTGACTTGACCCCCTTCTGAGAATTATATGGGTAAGATTCTCACAAAGCCAAATACTGGATAGTAGAGAGTGGGGACATTCTCAAAGTACTCAAAGATAATCTACAGACAACACATAATCGACAGAAGTTGAGTGCAGACCAACACATGACAGAGCGTAGCTTTGAGGTTGGGGATCGGGTATTCCTAAGGCTACAATATTACATACATTCATCTCTGAAGAAGAGTGGGGTGGAGAATCTATGGGACTTACAGGATCATACGCAGGGTAGGCGAAGTTTCCTACAAGCTAGAGCTACCAAAGAGGAGCCAGATTCACAAAATGTGTTTCACATTTCTTGTCTCAAGAAAGCAGTGGGACAATTCATCAGAACTTCAGAGGAGCTTCCACCTTTGGCTGAGGAGGGGAAGTTTGAGTTGGTTCTTGTTGAGGTACTAGAGTTCCGAGAATGGAGGTTGAGAAGCAGGGTCATCAGGGAGTGTTTGGTCAAATGGAGAGGGCTTCTAGTAGAGGATGCTACTTGAGAGAGTGAGCATATTTTTCAACACCCTAGATTGGTATTGCTTGACAATAAGAAATCTCAGGAAGGGAGGACTATAATGTCCCTTTCCGAGTAGGAGCTCTAGAGAGGAGGGATGATTAGTCTAAACATCCCCGTTAGACTATAGCTAGGGAGGAACAGGGGAAAACAGGGTCATTTAATGTCATTTCACTAGAGAACCTTATAATTCGAAAGTGACATTAAGTGAAAAGTGGGTAAAAGCACCCTTTAAGTGATTTAAGCCAAAAACGTGCATAAGTGATGGAGCTCAAAATAGAGGTCAACAACAAATTAGGGTTTTGGAGGAGAATATGAAGAGAAAAGCGACCTAATTCCTCATTATGCAGTTTATGATTTGACTTTTGAGCTCTGAGGACAAAACACAGGTTCAGGTGAATCAGTGGGATTATGGATTACAGGAGGAAGACACCAGTGGGTTGATTTTAGCGTTGAGATACACACCCTAGTCACCGGAAATATCATTCAGGTCTTTCATCGGATTGCAGGGGCATATTTGTAGGTTTATACAGCTAGGGCGCACTTCTTCAGGGGGAGGGTGTGAGAGTTGGGAGACTCAAAGGATTGGCTTGTCCTGACCCATGAGAATCCACATATTTCCTTCCTACAATTGAGAGAAAGGAAAGGCGCATCTTTTGATCTATTACTCATCAAATTCCGACGGAGGATCCTTTAGGGCGCATCATGTGTCAGGTAGACATCCAAATTTTACTTATAAATCTTTTAAGAATTTGCATTAGGAGATGGGTACTAAGTTGAATTTTAGTATAGCATACTGTCTGGAGACTAATGGTTGGATAGAAAGAGTTAACCAAGGGTTAAAAGACATGGTTTTCATGCATGTTATGAACCAACCAATGAAATGGGAGATTATCTTCATGTTGTAGAGTTCACTTACAACAATGGTTATCACCATTCATCAAATATGAGTCCCTTTGAATCCTTGTGTGGGAAAACATGTAATTTACTGGTGATTTGAAACAACCTAGAGGTGAGAAGAACTAGAGGTAGTGAAACTTTCAAGGAGATGGAAGGTATAGTGAAGTAGGTACAACATAACATGAAATGTGCAAAGGACAAACATAAAAGTTATGTAGACAAGAGGAGGACATGGACGAATGTTTAGGTTATTGAGAAAGTGTTTCTTAGAGTAAATAAAATAGAATTTCTTTGAAATTGGGGAAGTAGAGGAAGTTAGCGCCAAGGTAATATAGACCTTTGGAGGTATTAGAGTAGATTGACATGGTCTCTTATCAATTTTCTTACCTTCTCATCTAGTTATTCATGATGTATTTCATGTATATTTTGTTAAAAAATACATACACAATCTTAGTCATGTTTTGGATTATGATGATATTCATATGGAGGACATAAGGGAGTTCACACAGAGCCCCTAGATATTGTTGGTACTAGACATCAATGTCTATGGAATATAGATATTCAATGGGTCGGGATCAAATGGAAGCATTACACAAAGGTTGATGACACTTGGGAGTTAGTTTCTAAGATAAGGGAGTTTTACCCTTATATTTTCATTGTTGGTTAGGTTCATGGATGTATCTTGTTCAAGGGGGACATAGTTATAGTGCCACATTTTTTACTCTAGCATTCACTATTATGTTTTCCTCATATGTTGATGTTTATTCTCTTTTGATCTGGCATTTATTGTTGACATACCTTTGTGATCCCTTTTTATGTATATATCTAACCATTGAGACCTTAGTTCCTTCACATTTTTTAGTTGATTATATGATGATGATGATGTTTGATGCATATTAATTCCATTGGTTATGATGTCACAATGTTATATATTCAAATGTTACTTGTTTATTTTTGTAGTGTAATGATGTAATATTGCATATTTTTGTGATCACACTCAATAGGGTAAGATTTCGTGAGCAACCCAAATATTTTAGATGGGAATTTTTGTGATTTATCGTGGATACTAAGAGAAATTATAGATTATGGTATTGAGCTATTCCCAACACCCGCATTGTCAATAGTCAGTCGTTGGGACCAACTTGAATGAAAAGATTAAAAAATTGTTGAGGATGGTTCATTCTTGGAAATGGAAACTCTTACTCAATTCTAGTGTTGTTTGGAACCTAGAATGGACTATAAGGTACCTAAGAGAGGATTTAATGATATTTTCTAATTGATTATCTAAATTATTGGTGTAATTTACTTTTAAGGATTTTAGCCCAAGAGATAGTAATATGACCTTGAAAGGGTGCTTATCACGTGACTTGTCTTTGTATGATCTAATCCTAATTAGCCTCTAAACCTATTTAGATAAGAAGGCAAATCATCTTTAGGGGGTTGGAGCTACTTTGGGATTGGTGTGCTAGATACTTTCATATTTGTGTTGTTTAGTGAAAATCCGTCTCGAGTTTTGGGATTCTTTGACCAAACCCTGGCCTTGTTTATGAAATCCTTGGGAAGGGAAGGTTGGCTTCGATTGTTATGACAATTTGAGATAGTTGTGTACTATCCAGTAGAACTCTTGGTTGGTGGTTGATAGAGGTGGTGAATACTCTAGCATGTTGGTCACATATATTATCCTTTCCTAGTTGTATATGGAAGCATTATTATTGTAGTTAGGATACCCCATAACAATGATGTATGTCCTTTGTCACATCATAACTTGAGAGCAGGAGGTGTTGACTCACACCGTAGAATATGGGCCAGAGGTACTGAAAGTGTTACTAGTGGCCTCTCAACTAGATTGAAAATTATGGCTTTATTCAAATCATGTTTTGGATTGTGTGTTGTCTTGTTATTTTCTATCTTGTTGACACATTATGTTTTGGGGTTTGGCTATTAGAATGATTGCACCTTTTGTCTATTTTTTGAGTTTATGGCCCCGGATACTACTAATATCTTGTATCATATATTTAGTTGGGAGGAAAAGCACCCATAAATACATATTTCCTTAACAATGTGTTGTTGGTTGCCAAAGATCTAATTTTCACCCAGATGAAGGATTACTACAAGGTATTTTTTTGGACACATACAAGTTATTTCTTATATTAAATATTTTGTTGTTTACTTAAATTTATTATCTTGTTTTTCTTTAAGTTCGTTTCTTACCCTCAAAATAGTGCAAAAAAAATGGTACCTTTAGGGAATCTTGTTGCTTGAAATGAATGCTAAAAATGTTGTTAATCCCTAGTTAGTTTTTTATTAGTTTTAGATTTTCCATTACAGTGCCAACAATCTTGTTGGTTGGTTAGGTTATTATAGTTAGGCTTCTAATTTATATTGTTAAATTTCATTTAGTTTATTATTATTATTATTTATAGTTATAAGAGTTTAAAATTCACAAACTTGTGCATCTAAATTGTTTTTAGTCATCTAGTTTAAAGTATTATCATAATTATTTAAAAAAACATGGAGCCATAAAAGAATTAAAATAAAAGAATGTTCAATTGCTACAATGAAAAATTAACCCTAAATTACAAATATATATCTTTCCATTATTGCCAACTTAAGAAAGAAAACAAATACTGCAAAGATAAGAACAAATTCCAGTGAGCTTCTTAGTGAAACAAGGCATGGGACAAGACCTAAAAAACCTTTGGTATAAAATAATTTGTAAAATGTGTGAGACTAGTGTAGAGGATGAAAACACTTTCTCTTGGAATGTCTAATCTATAAAGACAATAGATCTAGTTTTCAAAACATTTGTAATAAAAACAGACTCCATAGTTTTTTAACTCATAAAAATGAAAGAGAATGTGGAAACTTCATTTCCAATTTATTCAATCATAAAAATAACTTGATAAATAAAAATAATTAATTTAAATGTATAGGTCCAATAACGCAAAGTTAGTCTAAATGGATGATAATCATTATCATCATGAACAACTATGTTTTGAACCTTCTTTTATTTTTATTAAAATACCCGAAAATCACAAAATTAAATTATATGAAATGTTTTAACATTGTTAATTTTTTCATAATAATAATACAAGAGATTGCCCTTTCAAAATATACAATTAATATTTTGGCTTTGAACAATGTTGGGATGTAGAATTTTTTGGCTTTGAACAATGTTGGGATGTGGAATTTGTAGTTAGAGAAATAAGCATTTCAATACTTCGGATAACAATTCTACCTTTGAATTTATTCATGGCGTAGTTGTTAAGATATCAATAATCAATACCCAATAACATTCTTAAGTGTATACCCATTCTGCGTGTATTTAATGTTTGTATATGATTATTGTATGTATTTGAGGGCAAAGTTTATGATCTCTTATTTAGTAGAATTTTTTCCTATGAATTTAATGTTTGTATATCATTATTGTATGGATTTGAAGAGAAAGTTTATGTTCTCTTATTTAGTAGCATTTCTTTGTAAAGTAGTGATGATTTCAACATAAATACATATCAACATTTCATGAAGTGTAAGTTTCTCTTTTATCTAAGTTGTAAGAAATTGTTATGGAAAAGACATTTAATTTATGGTTAGAAATTCATTGAAAAAGAGTTAAAGGCCAAATTAGTTTTAGAAGTTATCATTCAACTGTGAACTATTTAATTGCTCTGAGGATTATTGTAGAGGAATGTTGAAATGATAAAAACAATCTTCTTTGTTGCTTCGTTGCCTTTAGGAAACGTTTTGATACAATGCATAGAAGTAATTTATTGAAGGGATAAGAAGATCTAAAAGTTTCTTTTGAGCACTACAACAAGAAGGTTGTACAAGAAAGTAATTGCTAAGTTCATGAATGAGGGTTGGTCAAAATAAATTAAATGTGATCTAGGGGTTAAGCAAGGTTTCCCTTTGTCCCCTAAACTATTTGGAAATCATATTGACAAGTTAGATGCATGTTCAGAAGAAAAAGGTTGTGTTGGCACTACTTTCGTTGGAATAGTCATTGTGCTTCTTCGTTACACCTATGATATTGTTCTCTTTGCAAGGATCCCCTCTCATCTTGAAAATAACTTATAATTCTCAAATATTTTGTTTTAGCTTTGGTAAGATAGTAACACTGATAAGGAAAAGGTTATAATTATTAAATCCAAGAAAAACATTTACAAAATTTTTTTCATATGACATTAACAACCTATAGGAAGGTCATGTGTACAAGAATCTTGGAGTTGACCTTCATTACAAGCTCAATTGGAACTATAGTATTGAGACAATGATTAATGAAGGATGGAAAATATATTTTGGTCTTGAGAACAATTCTAAAGCAACCAAGTTTTGGTTATGTGAAAAAAGAAAGTCCTCCTTCATACACTTGTTATTCTAGTGATCTTATATTGTTGTGGTTGCAACATTTCTAGAGAAACCTAGAAGAAATTCGAGCTAATCCGAACATGTTTTATAGTTTAAAATCTTAAAATTAAGAGAAATACACCCTATCCATTCATCCTATTAGAGGTCGGGTCCATGTAATGCTTCACCATTTCTACAGTGAGATCTATTATTTCATGTGGAGGAAAAATCAAAGTGTTCCCTATGACGCTAACACTTACAATTTTCTAAAACAACCATCGAGTTCGACAAGATAGAGATGTAGATGTTACTCACGTCTAACTCTATTGTAACCATAACTCATCTAATAATAATAATAATATAATCCAAATCCACAACTATAAAAATACTTGTCATAGTTAGAGGGAGGTTCGATCTTTCCAATTTGTAAGAGACTCAAGACCAATTAGGTGAAAAGAAATGAAGGAATAAAAAAATCAGGCAAATTCAAACAGTGTGATAGAAGCTCAAACAATTGAGTGATTATAAGTATAGAGGTAGAAGTCAAGCACAACCAAATTAAAGTGGAAGGGGAGGCTAATTATCGATTGTGGGAGACTCGTATGTAAAATTAATGAGATTGTCAAATGTTGCCCATTAGATATAGATGGTGTTAGCATTGTTGCAGACCTAAACATAGTACCACTTGGTTCATATGATATTATTATTGGAATGGAATATTTGGGTAAACATCATGTTATCCTAGAATGTCATAATAAAACTTTCACTTGTCTCGATGAAGAAAGAAACTAGATGACAATGAAAGGCATACCCAAACCCATTTCTATAAGGGAGATTTCATCCTTACAACTGAAGAGATGCTTTAGGAAAGGGTGTCAGTTAAATGCAACTCATGTGGAAGAGCCAAGAAAGTGTATAAGCTCAAGTCTCAAGGACTTTCTAGTGCTATAGGAGTATGAAAAACTATTTGGGGAGATACCATGTTTACCACCAAAAAGAGATATTAATTTCTCTATTAATTTGATGCCTAAAGTTGCTCCAGTATCTAAGACTCCATACAAAATGAGCACACCCGAATTGAAGGAGCTACAAATGCAACTAGAATAATTTATAAAGAAGAGGTATATACACCCAAGTGTCTCTCCTTGGGAAGCACTAGTACTATGTGTAAAGAAAAAAGACGAGACTTTGCAGTTGTGCATTGATTTTAGACCACTAAACAAGGCCACTGTGAGAAATAAATGTCCTCTACCAAGAATTGATGACCTATTTGATCAACTGAGAAGAGAAACGATCTTTTCAAAGATATATTTGAGGTCGGGATACCATCAAATAAGGATAAAGGATGAAGAAATCAGTAAGACAACTTTCAGAACCATGCATGGACACTATGAACTCACAATAGTGCCATTTGGGCTGGCAAATGCGCCAACTATCTTCATGGACTTAATGAATGGAATATTTAGAAATTACTTGGATAATTTTTTCATAGTATTCCTAGATGACATTCTTGTTTATTCAAAGTCAAAGGAGGAGCATGAAGAGCACTTGAGGTTAGCACTACAAGTACTAAGAGAGCATCAACTGTATGTAAAGTTAAGTAGGATTTTATTTTATCAAAGGCCTATTAGTTACTTGGGACACATCATCTTTAAGGAAGGAATGATCGTAGATCCAGATATGATTATAGATATTTAGGAATGGCTTACACCTAAGAATGTAGCCTGAGGTAAGGTCATTCACGTGGCTTGTTGGATATTACAAAAAATTCATAGAATTGTGGTTAAGTTGAATCATACATAGAAATTCAAATTGATGATTAGGATGTTGATTCACATTAAATTTGTGTCATTTTTTAGAGCAATGTTGTGGACATTTTGTTCGCCTAGATGGTCATTTGGCCTAACAAAGGATATTTAGATCCATCTACATTGTTGCTTGGCATTTGATTGAGTTGTGAGGCATTTTCAGGGATGTGTCAAACTTGCGCAAATTCACTTCTCTTGATTTTATCCCATAAGATATTGGAGTTCACATTAGTGAAAAATTACAGGCATTTTGGCTCACATGTATACATAATGGGATTTTCCAAATTCTATGAGTTTTCAACATCTAGATTTGGTAGTTTTTCAAGGAGATCTTCATCAAGGCTCAACTCAAGAGTTTTAGAATGAATACTTAAAGATGATACTAGTTCATGCTACCTCGTTGGTATAATTGTTCAGAATTATGATTGAGGGGGGGATTGTTAGCCTGTGAATTCCTATACAATCATGAAGTCCTATGCCACCTTTATGTATTTCACATCATGGGATACAATTTTATTGTAAATGTGTATTAGATCATATTTTGCCTCCTCTTCGTCTTATCTCTTGATGACATGTCATTGTGAGAGAAAACTAGTCTATGAGGTGGTTTCATCCATGTACTATAAAAATATATCATTGGAATGAATATTGTGAATGAGAAGAATATGGCTTAAATCCTTTTTCGCGAATTTATTTTGTCTTGTCTTGTGCTCTACTTCTTAATAATCATTGATTGGGATTTTATTCAAGTGGAACCAGAAGGAGACTTCCATGTACAACCTATGTGTATATTGGATAACAAGGTCACTTTTCTCAGGAACATAATCACAGGGCAAGTAAAGGTCCACTTGACCCACTACATCCCTTGAGAAACAACATGGGAGATGAAGGATGTTGTGCAGGAGGAATATCCACATACAAAAAATTTGTTGTTACTATATACAATGGTGATGTGCAATGAGGACAATGCAAAATCTAGGGGAGGGTGATGTATTAACCTAATTTCGATCCCTAATTCAATATTATATATGTATATGGTGAATGGATAAAACATGAATGATGTAATATGTAAGATTGTACATTGAATGATAGTAAAAAAACACATCCCTTGGATGGGGTGATATGAGCGCCTATATGATGATCCAAATGGACAATGACAACCTTGACATGTGGCGGCCCAAGCTCCGAGGGGGGCAGGTGGACGACACCAAAGTTAAATGCCCTCATCCTTCCATTAATTTGATGATCATAATGAGGCGCGTGAGGGATCGAATGAAGGTCCAGAGTACCAATGATACGAAAGGGTGTAAAGCTCTTCTTGTGTCTACAATTATTATGTCAAGCCATGGAAGAAGCATTGGGTTGACTTTCTCACGATGGAGGTTAATGGATTTTATTATCATGCCTATCCAAGGTTGGTCTGAAAACCTTTCACTCCCCTCCTCATGTTGTTCATGTAGTTGCACATTTCCCTCTCCTCAACAGTGAGCATTCTCCTCCTCCCCATACCGCACAAGAGAGAAAGAGTGCACAGGGCTTCAAGTCCCTTACACAGATTCGTGTCAAGGAGAGGTAGTCCGCCATCCTCGACAAGTGACAGGGATACCATGTCTAGTAGTATGAAGACCAGACCTATTGATTCTCATAGTATTTCCACTCCCCTTAATGATAGGCAAGATTCAACGAACATTCAGTATGAAGGCATGGTGTGAGGATGCATGGTTGAGTAGTATGAGCTCAAACACGAGCTAGAGCTTGAAGCTGGCAAAGGGGTTTTGGATCCTCCAATATAGAGAAATCCTATAGAAAAGGAAGGAGAATATGTCCCTATACTTTCGATAATGGCCCCATAAACTGCCCCACCTATGCCTTCTTTGCATGATGCAGTGGAAATAAATTCAAAGGTAGTGACAGATACCATTAGGCTGACAAAGGACCACTTGAAACTAATTTTCGAGATCCGGAGTGAATAGACGAACCATCAACATCGGACGGAGATACTATATCAAAAGGTTAATTTGTTGCTTGACATTTTCTCCACCCCTCAGGAGCACTAATGTGCCCAAGAGAGAACCAATCGTCCAGTCTTCACGTCGGAATGGCCTACACCTCTTCAGCAACACACTGAGGACAATTTGTCAGGCAACTTGGATTCAAGCCAGTCCAAATGATCAATGTTGATCTTTTCTCTTGGTAACAGATTCCATTTATGCTTTTATGTTAATATTAGGTTATATGTATGGGCATATAGTGAAAAAATCTTAGTTTTTTTTTAGCCCCAAGGGGGTAGTACTTTATTTTGACTCGTACTAGGTTTGGGATGGTTTCCTCTATTGGTAGCCTAAGCTTTGGGACAACACAATTGTATTATTTTTTGTTCTTAGAATACAAAGTAATATAAAATTATAGCTTATAAAAAAATATATAGTAAAAAAATACATCACTGACTGCAGAAGAGAAGGACAAAAGAATGGGGGGCTATGACTCCACTAGATGGGAAAGACAAGGGGGCTTAAGTAAGCTAAGGAAAAGGGCCTTAGTAAGTGATTTAACCCAAAGTCCTTGCAACTTTAATTATGTCCCTGGATTACTAATTAATCAATGTTTATTAAGCCTTGGGGGGGTGTGGGTTAGTGCATGAAGGAGGTACATGGGTCTTTGTAAGGATACATGGCCCCTGGATGCCATGTGATTTATACTATACCCTTTTTCCATGTGTTGAGAAAAAAGGTATGGATTACCTTACTCAATCATTTTCAGATCTTGCCTGGCTAGGACAAAATAGTTGGGAATGTCACCCGGGGTTTATAGCTTCAAAATATTCACTCAATCTGCAAGTATTAATTACAAGCACTAAGGGTGATTTTATAATTTAAATATGTTGTAATATAAAATAAAATTTATAAAAGTTATTGGAATGTACATAAATTTTACGATAAAGTAAACAAGGAGATCAAAAGCGAAAAAGTAACCAAGTCAAAAAAACACGTGTATGAGATAGAATAGCAATCTGATTTTATTTCATTCTGAGATACCAAAAGTGTTTTTCTCTTTACAAAACTCCTACAAGGGTATGGACCAAAGTCTAATTTAGAGATCTCCGATGAACACCATACAAAAAGACTCCAACAGTAAAGTAAAAATGAAATTAATAATCTGGATCAACTTGCCACAAACTATTGCCATTTTGACTCTGCAAGATATCCTTTATCAGCCATGAAAATTAATTCACAAACAAACAATAATACGCAGACTATCAAGGATGAATCAACACCTCTAAAACAAGCGTCTGAAAAGTGTGGTTCAGTCTTGAACCTTGTTGTCTACAATAAGACCCTGCTATCAACAAGAGAATTAGGCTTTCGAATAAATTCATAAATGAATGAAAACCGAAACTATCTCATGTAACTAAAGAGAAAACCTTAGTCTTGTTTTCTCCTTATATTCTCCTTATATTCTCCTTCTTGTCTCTTCTTCTCATTAAGCTTTTATTCTTTCCCAATAAGTTGAAGTAGTTCAACTACTTTCTTTAGTTAAGTTGATTTAACTTAACTAATTAGTTTAGGAGAAATAAATAATAATAATACAGTTAAGGGTCTTAATTAATAATAATTAAGTAGGTGGGACCCCTTGTGACTCCCATCATTTCTTCTTTGTAAATCATGAAATATAACACACAAAAGATAATCATTTTGACCATATGCCAACCTTGTAACTCCCTTGAATATCATTTAAACTGGATATTTAAATATCAACAATAATTTATATCATATCCAAAAAGAATATATATCCACATTATCCACAAAATATCAAAAATAGGGCTTGTTGTCCAAAATATGTTGAAAAACATTAAACACTTTCCTCGTCAGCTGAATCACATAAAACATAATTAAAAACCATATTTGCCACTTTGTGAGGCAATTTTCCTTTTTTCACTGATCAGAATCTGGACCAGGGGTCAAATTTTACCTCAAAAATCAAAGTTCTTGGAATTGCCTAAAAACAAATGGGTTTGTATCCCTCGACGTCACGAACCCAACGCAATTCGTTTCGTCTCAAACGGACGTCAGGAGCGAAAGTTATCGCGTTCTGTTCGAATTGCCAAACAGGTAAAAAAAATGTGCTGACTGGGCAGGCCGTACTGCCACGTGGCAGGGCCGTACAGTGCTGACGTGGCAGACGTACAGATGACGTGGCCGTCCGTACAGGACACGTGGCGGCTCCAGGGTGTGACACGTGTCACGCATTTATGGGTTTTTTGGCATGCATTTTAACCAATTGGAAGGTGACACGTGTCACCACTGGATGGGTGACACGTGGCACCAGGGTGACGTCAACATCCTATGTGGCTAGGATGACGTGGCGACTGTACAGTCTGCGTGGCATTGATGACGTGGCAGAGTGTGGTTGGATGACAGCTGGGCGAGTAAGAATGTGACACGTGGCATGAGGTGGACGAATAGAAAGGTGCCACGTGGCCCAATGAAAGGCTGCCACGTGGCACCCTGGGTTTGACCAATTGGGCTTAGGTTCAAAATTTTTG
>JASDQU010306319.1:40218-54288 GCA_032191745.1 Picea mariana | reverse complement strand
TGTTGTTTCAGTTTGGGATCAGCCGTGATTTCATGGCAGAGTAGGAAGCAATCCAACATTGCTCTCAGTACAACAGAAGCAGAATACATTGTTGCGTGTTCTGTCGTGTTGCACCGTGGAGTTGTGTTAGCTGCACACTGTGTATAATATGGATAGTTGATTTTCACACTCAGGGGCACCCACGGAAGTTTTAAGCATGTTTATTATTGCAATCGATCACTTGTTGAAACCAGCATGTTGTTGATGACAGTCATGTTGGATAGGTGGCCCAGCTTTTAAGTCGCGTTGAATTGGTTTTCTTTTACAGATGCAGAACTACATTGCCCGAGCAATTTACTCCTGCATAGTTGGTATTTAAATGGTGGTTGTTGGTTGTATGATTAATTGTCATTTCATGCATTGCAATTTGGTATTGATTATTTGGGTTACTGCATATAGATTCAATGAAAGTCATTTGCATTAAAATGAGGGGCTCGATTGCAGTAATAATGACTTTATTGTTAATTTGAAAACATGACTTTTGGGTATTACTGTGGATTGAGGAAATGCATGGGCAGTGGTTGATTTTGATAGTTTACAGAATGGAAATGAGTATTGTTCGGAAATTGTTATTAAATGCAAATATGTGGATGCTTGTTGTTTTGTGATGGCATTGTGTTGGATATTTGAGTATTGGACAGTAAACTAGTTAAATACACAGTAATTGTTATTCGATCACGATGATTATTGATTGGTGCATCTATCCTTACCACATAATGTTTTATGGATCACTTGATTGGTCTCATGAACAATAATCGTTATCCTCCCCTCTCATTATCTCATTTTCATCTTGTTACAAACCCTTCACATCTCCCATATTCATTTTTCACCCCCTGTTCTGAGATTGCTTACAGTCAATGGAAATTATGTGTTAGATTGGATGAAAGTGACAGAGTCTTGTGTGGATTGCAGTGAAATTTTATTGGTTTGCTTACAGTTGATTGTTGTTATCATTGATCAATGACCATATCTTCTCCCCTTTCATTATATCATATTTTCGCTAATTACAAACCCCTCATGTATCCTTGGACCCTTTTCACCCCCCTGCTCGTTGATTAACGGTAAAACAATTTGTATGGATTGGATTGCATGAGCCTGATACATTCTGAGCCAAATCTATTTCATATTTTTAAGATTTGTCATGCATGGTTATTTAAAAAGTCTACTTGCTAATCGATTACACATGCAGGATGGGTTTTTTCAGTCGGGGAAGCCATGGCGGAGGAAACAGAGGTAGAGGTAACTGGAACCGAGGCCCAAGAAGGCCCAGGTTCTCTATACATTTTGACGTTGATTCAGAAGAACTTGGCCAATTGTTTCATGCTGGATTCTTTAATTGGATTGGGCAGGGAATATTCCAACCTAAGCCTGAGAGGCCTCCTTTCCAAGCCCTGTAAGCACCCGGTATCCCTGTACCTCTTCGTGTCTCATTACAGCCTGAGGTCCCTGAAAATGATGGGTGTCAGGAGATTGTCCACCCGACAATATCCCAACATCGTCGCTAGCCCAACTTGTCTTTGCCTACTCCTCCACCTTTGAACCCCATTGTCCAAGATGCCCCTAACCAATCGCCAGTGCAATCCTCCCATGCCAGCAAGAAATTGAAGAATGAAACCCACCATGCACTTGATAAAGGAAAATCCGTTGCTACCCCTTCCTCACCTTCCAATGACTCTAACAAATATGTGTCTTCCCGGATGCATTTGAGGGACGATTGTTCCCACGTTATCAACGAGATTAAGCCTAAAGGATCTGCACAGCCTAAGGCAAATTCAGGAAAATCAAGAGGTGACAGCAGCAACCAAGGAAAAGTTGCATCACAGATTGGGAAATATGGCTTTTGAGTTTTATGTTATCTATTGTTTTATGACAGTTGACTTCATGGATCTTTGGACAACATGTTTTATTTTGGATATATGAATATTATTTTTGAAGATAATTTCAAATTTCATGAGCTAAAATTGCCAAAAGTAAATATGTTGATGGGAGACACAAGGAGGTGTGTTTGCTTAACTAATGGTTATGTTATGATTGATATGATTATTATGAACTAAAGGGAGTCACAGGGGGTCCCACCTACTAGTTATTATTTATTTATGACCCTTATTATGATTATTACCTTCCCCCCTAACTAAAGTTAGTTGAGTCTTTTAATTAACTTAACTAATGAGTTGGTTTAACTACTTTAACCAATTCTAACTTGTTAAAAGAAAAGAGGAAGGGAGGAGCAAAGGGGATAGAAGCACAAAGCATGCTAAGGTTTGCTCTTTGAGTTTATGTTGAGATAGTTCAGTTTTCATTCATTCATATATTCATCACAGCCTAATTCTCTTTTGTGATAGCAGGGTCTTATTGTAGACAACAATATTCAAGGCTGTATCAAATCATTCAGACACTTATTCTTCATAGGTGTTGATCTATCTTTGATAGTCTGTGCAGACTTGTCTGTTTGTGAATTAACTTTCATGACTGATAAAGGCTATTGTGTAGAGTTGAGTGGGCAACAATCTGTGGCAAGCTGATCCATCTTTTAGAGTTCAGTTTTGGTTTTCTGTCAGAGGTCCTTTTGTATGTTCCATCGGGGATTTCTAAGTTTGACTTTTGTCCAAGATTTCTGTATGAGATTTTGTAAAGACAATGACTCTTTGGTGAATTGGAATGAAATAAAGGATTGTTTTATGTCTCATCTATCTTGATTATCATCTTGGTGTCTTTACTTTAGTTCTTACATTTATTTCACCAACTGATATATTCAGAAAATTACATAAAAAGTGAATTTCCAACAAGCTTTTTGATGATAAAAGACTAGCCTAAGCACTCGTAATTACTACTTGTGAGTTAGGATGTTATTTTTGTTGGCTATAAACATAGGGTGATATTCCCGTCTACTTTGCTTTAGCCAAGTAAAGTCTGAAAATGCTTGAGTAAGATCAATTCATATCTTTTCCTCAACATTTATTTGGCGACCATATTGGGGAGATCTTCAATATCTCTCTGGTTAATTTTTATACTTGATTTTCATTGATACATCTTTCTTTTTCTGTTATTGATTCTTTGATTGTTTTGCTATTCATGATTGTTCTTGTTGCAAGGCAACCCAATTTTTAGCTCGGTCTCCAAGACCAGACCAACATTGCTTTGAACTTGTTTCATATTATTTTAGACATTGCTAGGACCTGTGTTGAGCTTAACCATTCTTGGGCAGCAATTGTACGAGATATTAGTGTTCAAGAACAATTGGAAGCTAGATGTAGACAGCCTAGAATTCAGCAGTAACCTTTTGTTTCTTCAATTTTGGCCTTTCTTTCATGTCCTTAGATTCTCATGCTTCTAGAAGAAGAAGAGGCTTGTAACCTGAAATCCATCCTATTGCTGAAATAGGAAGGAGAAACATTGTGTTATCTGCCCAACAAAGTGATCTAAGGAGAACTTTATCTGATTCATCAAGCTCGTCTTTCTTTCCCTCATATATCATCCACAAGATGGCATCTAGTGGTGGCTTTGGTGGCACTGGAAGTGCTCCATCTTCCCAATCTTCATCATCATCGGTGATTGGTAGCTTGTACAACCATCATATCCCTGTCAAATCTACTACTAACCCCGCCAAAGTCATTAAAATGTACGATCTTTTTCAGTTTGAAGAAGATGCCACAACCACACCGTGGCATGTGTCCTCTCCTCTTAACTTAGCACCTGCTACTCGCCCACTTCTGAAGTTTAAAGAGCATTTGCCTAAGTTTTCAGGGAATAACACTGTCAGTACCAATGAACACCTAGTGGCATTTTCTAATGCTTGTCACAATATAGGGGCCAACGACAATGATACTTGCATGCACCTATTCATGTATTCCTTGGAAGGAAAGGCTGCAACCGACTTCTTTGACCTTCTTCCTAAGATTTTGTCTACTTGGGAGGAATTAATCTACTGGTTCAAATCAACTTATGGGCAATCTAAAAGCCCAACAGAGAAGTTAAGGGAATACAATAATGTTACCTACAAGGAAGGTGAGACCATCAAGTTTTTCAACTTGCGTTTCACCAAGCTGTACAATCAAATCTCTGAACTTATCCGCCCATAGAACCAAGCTGCATTCATGCATTACTATAATGCATTGCTTTCTTCCTATCGTCATAGGCTTGAGGAAAAATCCATTGATAATGTTGGTTCCACTCTACATCCTGTTTAGAGTATGAAGAACAACTTGAGAGAACTGGTCTTCCCCAGGGGGAATCAGTTAGACAAACAGACATGTCCACTCTCTTGTAGCTAGTACAAGACATGAACAATCATATGATAGCTTTTGAGTGGAAGGGTATTGTCTCCCCTTTCACCCCTGGAGCTTCATCCTCTTCTGCACCACCTTTTATAAATCCGGTTGAAAACAACTTTCAGCCTAAGGCTATCCTGCCTCGGAGTTGGTGTAACTTTTGCAAGGATCACCATGAAGAAACCACATGTGAGGTAAAGAAGAGTTCCAGAGATAAGATCTTTGGTAAAAGACCAGAAGCTATTATCGTTGTCCTAGACTTTGCGGAGCTAGAGGATATCATGGTTATCAATACTAGAAACAAAGCCTATGCTCCCAAGGGAAAATTTGATCCTCCCCGCAGTTCTTCTAGCCCGAGCTCATCCTCAACCATTGCCACGTCCCAGGTTCCTAAAATTCCTGAGAGTCCAAGAATCACTCCCCCTCCTCCCTCTTCTAAATACAATATATTGAATCGATTGGCCAACATCAAAGAAGATGCAACCCTCCTAGACATGGTTGTCATCCTTGAACAACAGATGCATCTAAAACAATTCACGGAAGGAAAAGCTTCCGTTGTAGCCAATCTTTCTGATCTGAAAAGATCTTTTAATGACTGTGGTTGAGTTATTAAGCATGTGTTTATTAACCATTCAGGAAACTTAATGAAAGAGGATGAAGATGAGAGAATATATCATGGTCATAAAATAATATACAGATCTGAACTGAAGCAATAAGAACAACAAACCATAACAAGAGAAGTGATAATGGAGTTCGACACAAAATTGCCTATGTCTCCTGACCTTTATCTCAGCGGGGGAGGCTTCTTTATTTTTGTTGAAAGCTTAATAACTACATAATAGCAGTGCCACAAGGCTACAAGACTGATCTGGTCATGTTCTTCTAGATCTCTAGAACCCAGCAGAAGAAATGACATGCAAAACGGATGACCGAAGCTCCTAGAAATGGCCCGCAAGCGTCTGCTCCGCAACAACTTCCTTGCATAAAAATGGCTTTGGCTTGGCTTTACTTCAGCATAACTCTGCTCTGACTGTCTTCCATGGCCTCAACAGGCCTGGATTTTATGGATCTGAAGTTGGTTATCCTTCCCCAACTTCCTCCCAAAATCTAGCTCAAAAAGAGTCCTATATCTCCCAATAATGGCCAAAATCTCCATTAACAGGCTTAAAAACAATAAAAAAATCCAAAACCATATAAAAAACCCACTTTATGTTTAAATTTGGGCTGTAGCCCCCTTGACTGGCACCCCCCCCCTTATTATGGTCATATTATAGCTATATATGGCCAAACACTAGCCCTAAACTTGCGCTAGCTGCTGTTTTTGGGGCGAAAAGTATGTGACCTCGGTCCAACCAGGAAATCCCACGCGCCCTTGTAGGGATAAGCCCCTAGTTATATGGTGGAGAGTGCTATAAACTGGGGCTGAGGTGGTTAAAAGTAAGGCACCCGCGCCCTATCCATTGTGGTCACAAGTAAACAAAGAAACCGTGGGCTGTGGTTTAGTCCCAGCCCCTTTCCGCCTTCCATATATTACATACACTTTATTAAAAATAAAGTGCCTTACATTGAATAACAACCATTGTGGCTTGTTGGCAATTGGGGCCTTTGTGAAAGTGCTTCCAAACGAGGTCGCCAGTTCGATTCATGCTACTCCACAATTATTTTTGCAATGAACCTCATGTCCAACCAATGGGTGCCACGTGGCAACCCATGTTTGGGCCACATGGCACCCCACAATTTGTTGTCCTTCGATGCCATGTGTCAAAATGTTATTGTTCGCTGTCATTGTCCAGTCACCCTATTGTCGTGTTGCCACATGTCACTATGATGATGTTAGCTTGGTGATGTCATGCTGATGTCAGCATTGACTTTTTGCCAGTTTGACTGTTGACTTTTTAGGTGTTTGGGAAAGCGGTCAGAATGCGATAAATTTCACATACAACGTCCGTTTGAGAAAGTAAATATATGGTCGGAATCAGCACGACAAGCCGGTCGTAATGGAATTGGTTTCGGCCAATTTTGAGAACTTTAATTTTTTAGCCTTTTTGAGCCCTATCAGGCTCCTAGATCCGATTCTGGATCACTTTCCGAAGAGGTAGACGAAGAGGATTCTTCTGTAAATAAAGTAGGTGTACATAACTTTAGATACCCTGTAAAAAAAAAACCTTTTTATATTTCTGTAAAGATCATGGATGAGATTTCCCATTGTTGCCTCATTGATGGTGGTTCAGGCCCAAGTGTCATGTCGAAGATTATTATGGAAGAGCGAGGCTTGTCATGAACAAACAAAAATGCCAGAAACATGCTCTCCTATAATAGTCTACAACAAACAACCATAGGCAAAATTAAAGATGTAACCTTGGTTTTATGCGCTCATCCTGAGATAAGGACAACCCTTAATGTTCGGGTGATTGATATGTCTGTGAGCAATTATTCAATTATCTTAGGGAGAGATTGGCAAGCCCTAACAGGTGGATACCTCTCTCTCGATGGGACACATTTATCTGTTCCTCTGAATGTTAAGAACATTATAGTCCTTAGAGAAAGAAGAATTCCACCCTACATAGAGAATGTTTCGCAATCTAGCATAAATTGTATTGAAGAAGACATAGGAGTATATTTCATCTTTGCTGAAGAGGATAATATTCCTCTGGAAATAATTTATTCAGATGATGAATTATAGCGTATGCACTTTGATGGTTCACACTCTAGCGAAGGTAACGGGGCTGGTATTATCTTGGTTTCCTTTGCATGAAAGATTCATAATCTGTCATACAGGTTGGAGTTTGCTTGTTCAAACACTGCCGCTGAATTCAAAGCTTTGTTGTTAGGCATCGAGAACGCCCTTAATCTTGGTTGTAGTCACCTTTTAGTTTTCGAAAATTCTGAGCTAGTTGTGAATCCGATACGTAAGACATGCTCTCCTAGCAACAAGTTGATGGAACAATACTCCCAAACTATTTTGGCACTTGTCTTGAACCTTCTATCTTTCAGCATCACTCTTGTTAAGAAGGAGTTGAATTCAATAGATGATCGGTTAGTTGTCTTTGCAGCCTCTCCTACTAATCAACTCTTGCCTCACTACCCTGATTGCGCTTTCCAATCTCTGTATCGTCCATACATTTATGGAAATGAAGGATTCTGGAAGGCCCTCCCTGATGATGAGAGCATTTGTACTATCATCCAAGATGAACCTCTTAAGCCCAAGGAAATTATATCCATGGAAAAAAATAGGATTCATGAGGGCTTTGCTCCTCTTGAGAGTTCATTTTCATTGAATGTCGGAGGCAATAAATAAAAACAAAAGGAAGAGGAGTTACAACAGAAGGTGGTTAAAACCATCTCCATGAATATTAGGACACCCGAATCTTCAACGAACGTTAAAATCAATGTCCGAGATTCTGATAAAGAAGAGAGGAGGTCTGTCGAGTTACTTGGTGGACTTCGAAATGTTTTTTCTTGGTTTAATGTGGATCTTCGTGGTTTTGATCCAGATCTTGTTCAACATACTATAAAACCAGCTAAGCAAAAACAAGGACTTGTTAACTCTGCACTGGAGGCAATCTTTCGAAGGGAGTTGAGAGATTTCTTAAGGACTGAAATGTTTTTTTTTTTTAACAGAAACTGGATAAAATATATATTAAAAAGCCGTGAGGAAACACAGGCAGAGAGTAAAGTCTTGGTTACAAAAATTGTAGAGATCAAAATGCTCCCACCTATGTTCTCCAAGAAGGAAATGAAGAATAGGGGTGGCGCTAACTAGAACACTAAAGCCTGTTTGTGTATCAATGGTAAACATCTTGTAGAAAGTACCTAATAAAAGCACAAAAAAACATTGCATATATTTACATTCTGTTCCGGCCTGGTGTAGTGTGGTCTGCCTCTGCTGGAGGCCATAGGTTGAGATCTAATTGAAGGCGCGGTCCTGGAGAGGAGGCCTCGTCTGAGAGAGAAGTGTTCATGACGGGTGACACAGAGCCGGACACAAATTTGAGCTCCTCTATCTGCTGCATGAGCACTTCACATTTGTCTCTGTTTCTACGTTGCTCGCTCCTATGATAAATGGTGATCTCTGTAATTGAGAGAACCTGTGTGGAGAGGGCCCTGAGCTATAATTGTAGTGTTTAGACAGTGTTTACCAACTCTTCATGCTCCTCCACTAAGACAGTTCCTGGTATTTGCTTGTTCATCTTGGCTGTGCTCCCTGCTTTCCCCCAATTGTAGAAACCACCAGTGCGCTTACGAGGAGGAGTCTCTGCGTTGTTCTTCACAAGGATGTGCTTGCTTCCCCAATGAATCGCTCCTACTGTGATACTTTCGCTCCTCTTCATTTGATTCACGGAACTTATCCATTTTCCCACAATTTGCCATACGCTCAAGCCATGATTGCTTTTGCTGCTAGGATCCTTCACCTCACCTGGAATTAATGGCCTGTACATATTGGACGTCACCCTACACCTGAATTCCTCACTCCATAATTCTCTCCCACGCTCAGGAGATGGCCAAGGTACATCGAAGAGACTTCCCAAGCCTGTGGAGGGAAAGAAAGGGGGTTGAAGGTCGCGAACTAAGGAGGAGCATGTGGCAAGGAACCGAGATAAATGAAAGTGGGGGCGTGTAGAGGGGACGAGTGTATGTAGGGGGTGTGTGGAGGGGACCGGTGGAGGTGGCGTCCCAATGCTGAGGTGTGAGGTGTGAGGTGGGATGGGTGGGTATCTCACTAAGGTCGTAAGGATGAGCTGTCCAATTTCTAACCAGCACCGTGGCCCACTCTGTTTGTTGAGTGTACTGGGGAGAATTTTGTCGAGTGCTCAGTGTCATGGAATTGGCATGTTTTGAGAAATTCTGTTAACAACTAACGTGCCTTGCTCGAGATCAATTGCCTGGTTTGCTTGGGCGTCTGCTAGTTGATTGTTTCTTCTAAGGACGTGAAAGAATTGCATATTGGGGAAGAGCTTGAGCATTGTCGCAATTCTTTGTAGGATGACACTTAAGTGCAAATTTGGGGGGTGGGATCCATTGCGAGCATACCCTATGATTATCTTGGAGTCCTCGATCACTGAAATAGAGTGTATGTTTCTGCTTTTGGTGAGATGGAGCCCTTGGTACAAAGCATAAGCTTCAGCTTGATTATTTGTGGCTATGCCCAGGTTCCAATGATAGGATAGCACTTGATTTCCTCATGGGCAGATGATCACCCCTCCCGCTCCTGCCACCTTAGGGTTTCCTTTTGAGGCTCCGTCGAAATAGAGTATGTGACTATGGTGCTTATTGCGCCAACAAAGGTAATTAGTCTCTTCATGAAGCTGCCAGTTGGATCTAGAGGGAAGAGGGAGAGGAGAAGTTGGGGAAGGGGGGAAGAAGAAAGAGCTAATCCATTCCGATTCGGGTGTTGAGATGGGGGTGGGAGGAAAGGCTTTGGATTTTGAAGAGAAGAATTCTGCCAGGAGGCCTACAACTTTTTTGGCTACCAGCTCTGGGGGGGTGCGAACATTTGAGAAGGTGATTCGGTTCTCGGCGAGCCATAATTTCCAGCAAATGAACTTGGGTAGGGCTTTGAACAAGGCTTTGAAGAGGGGTCTTCTGGAGGTGCCCTGATATCTGGAGACCAAATCTGAAAAAAGATCTTTGGGCTGGACTGGCCATCTGATTCTTGCATTGAGGTTTTTGGAGGGTTGTTTTCCACACCGTGATAGCGAACGGACAAAGAAGGAAGATATGCTAAGAAGTTTCCGAAGCCTTACCACAAAGTTCACATCTATAGGGCCCATACATATTTCTTTTCAGTAGATTTTCGTCTGTTAGCAGTTTATCGTGGGCTAGGATCCAACAAAAGGAATTCACTTTGGGCAGACTATCATTGGACCAAAGATATTTCTAGATTTTATCCTTTGGGAGGCTGGTCATTTGAGAGAGAAGTTGCGTGTATCCTTGCATGACCGAGTAATTTCCATTTCCCCACCCTCTCTGATCTTTTGAGGTGATGTGGATGGGGGCACAACCTTTTAACAAAGTTTGTAATTGACTCGCTGCTTCTTGAAGATTGTTAGGAATGTTTGTCAAGTTCCATCCTATCCAGTCCCCAATATCCATGTTCCAGGAGGAAATGTTCGTGATGCGCTTTTTTCCTTGCCTATCTAGCCAATTGATGAGTGGACGTAGATTCATATGATGCCAAAGAAGTTGCTTACCCATGATACTATCAGCTCCTATGAGAATCTTTCATCCATTTCCCGGTATCCAGGTGAGCCAACTTTGAATGAGAGGGATGGAGGCAGAGAGAAGCTTTCCAATTGGGGATCCTCTATTTAAAGAGTGACGCTGATCTAGACACCTTAGCCTGTCCCCTATTAGATATTTTTTTTTTAACACTTGTTTCCACCAGTCATTCCTTCCCAAAAGAAGACTCCAGAGAATTTTTTCCCCCATTTCTATGTTGGTAAGCACCAAGTCCTTGATGCTCAGACCTCCATTTTCCTTGGGTTGCTTGACCATGTCCCAATTTATTAGGTGGATTTTTTTCTTATCTGTTTTTCCTTCTTCCTAGAAAAAACGTCTTAGAAGCCTAGTAATTGAAGATTTGACATTTTGAGGAGCAAGCAGAGAGGATAATTGGAAGATGGGGAGGGCTGAGAGAACATATTTTATTAACATTGTATGACCTGCTAGGTTAAGTCAAAAGGCTCCCCAATGCGCCAGTTTATTTTTTATTTTTTCTAGAATGTGAGTCTAGGCTGAGTTTGGGAGAGAATTGAGACAGATTGGGATGCCAAGATATCTGAAAGTTTGCCATTTTTCAACTAGCAGAAAGTGGAAGACATTTGCTATTAGACGAGCTGTTCTTGAATGGGTGTTCCAGACGTAGACATTGGAATTGGCGTTGTTTATGAGGGCTCCTGAAGCTTGTGTGAAGTTTCCCATTGCAGTTTTGAATCACTTGGCCATAATAATGGAGGCTCCTCCAACGAGGAGAGTGTCATCAACAAATTGAGAGTGATTTATTCGTTTCACTCCTCGGGCTATTTTGATTCCTGGTATGACTTTTGCAATTCGGTCCTTTTCCAGTTGTCTGCTCATAGTTTCAGCCATGATTATATAAAAGAGGGGGGAGAGAGGGCAACCTTGCCTCAATCCTCTGGTGCTTTTGAAAAATATTTTCGGGCGTCCATTGACCAAAAGGGCTATCCACGAAGAGGTTATACAGGATGAGATCCAAGCCATGAAGCCAAGGCTAAATCCAAATTTCTTCATAACTGCTATCAGAAAGGAATGCCTTACCCTGTCGAAAGCATTGGCCATATCAATTTTAACAATCATACCTTGATCTCCCCATTCCCTGCTAGAATGAATTGCTTCTTGCACCAATATAATGTTATCTATCATTTGTCTTTTTTCCACAAAGCCACTTTGGTTTGGGGAGATGAGTTTGTGGAGAAGAGGTTTGATTCTATTGGCTATGATTTTAGTTATGAGCTTATAAGATACATTACAAAGGGATATGGGTCTAAATCTGGAGAAGGAGGAAGGGTTCAAATTCTTTGGTATGAGAGCCAAAAAGGTGGAGTTTGTGTTACCCCCAATCTTAGTGGATTTCTGAACATATTGTATCATCCTCAGGAGATCTCTTTTTATAATATGCCAACATTTTTGATAAAAATGCGCACTAAAACCATCTGGCCCTGGAGCTTTGTCTGGATGAAGCTGGAACAAAGCCTCATGGAGCTCTTTTTTTGTGACTTCCTGATTGATCTTGTCGTTTTCGTCCTGACTGACCACATTCGAGATGTTTAGTAGAAGATTTTCTTGAACGTTGATATCTGTATTGCCGTCTTCTGTTAATAATGTTTCGAAGTGAAGTTTGGCTTCTGCTTGAATTTGATGGAGGTCATCCGTTTTTGTGGCGTTAGCTTTTGTTATTTCCTTCACTTCGTTCCTCCAGATTCTAGCTTTAGCTTGTCTCTGGAAGAATTTTGTATTTCTGTCCACTGAAGTAAGCCAAAGGCTTCTGGATTTAAGTCTCCAAGTTTCCTCTTCCTTATGAAGGATTTTTTGATATTCCATGAAGTTTTGCTGCTCTTTGAGGAGAAGTGGATGTGTGATAGGTCCCTCTTCTAGGTCCTTTCTATTTTCTTCCATTTCCTTAATTATCTTGTCTTTTGCTTCTTGCTCTTTTTATTTATTCCTCGTCACCCATTTTTTAGGGTCGTCTTTACTCTTTTTAGTTTCTGCTCCCAAATGTAATTAGGAGAGCCTTGAATCCAACAGTTCCAGGCATCTGAGATGATGTCGAAAAAACCTGGCTCTGGAATCCAAAGGTGGTTGAAGCAAAAGGGGATAGGACCAGGATTGTTAGGAGGGGAAAGGGTGAGGGTGATAGGCCTGTGGTCGGAGTCGATCCAGGGTAGGATGTGGGAGCAAGGGAGAAAGGCATCTTCGAGGAAGGAGTTGCTTAGGAGAAAACGATCTAAACGAGCAGTAATATGCCCTGGCCCGAGTCTTCTATTTGACCAAGTGAAGCGACCGTTGGAGGGCTTTATATCAAGAAGGTGATAAGTGGAAATAAGGTCCTCGAGATGCTCTCGAGATGGGTCCCGAACAATTGACCCCCCTTTTTTTTCTTTATGATGAAGAGTGGTGTTGAAGTCTCCAGCTATTATTAGATCTTTGGGGTCAAGAGAATCTTTGATATTTTGGAGGGAGGACCAACACTCCATTTTTTCCTGGTATATAGCAGGTATATAAACATTGATGAAGGTCAGAGTCTTACCTGTTGGTAGATGCAATAGTGAAGTTTTAATCCAGTGTGAAATTGGGATTCCAGAGGGTGCAGACTCCCCTCGAGGCTCCTCTTGCGCTGACTGCTGCACCTTTGCATGTTCGCCAGATGTAACAACTCTCATGAAGGATATCAGTATCCTTCCTTTTTGTCTCCCGGAGCATAAGGACTTGTGGATTTTCTACTTTGATAAGATCATGTATTAGCGAGAACTTGTGTTGGCTCCCTAATCCTCTGCAATTCCAAGAGATCATTTTTATCATTGATTATTTTTAGGGTTTCCACCTTTATGGTGGTTGGATCCACTTTGCTTCCTGGTTTGCCTTGTTTCCTTTCTGGCAATCTGATCCAAGGTTGTTTGTTTCCCTAGTTCGATTTCCTTCTTGGCCGAAGCTTCTCCTTTATGCAGGTTTGTCTTTCTGCCCACTTTTTTAACAGGTGAGTCAAGTGAATCAGACTCTAAGTTTTCCTCCGAGCTTTGATCTAGAATGTCCTCCACAGGACAAGAAGGTTGAGGGGAGGGAGAGGGTTGAGCAGAAGGAGGAATTGGGGACTTAGGGGGTTGGATTAAAGGGGGGGAAGGGAGCAGGGGAGGCAGGTCCTCTTTAGGCGGATCTTGAGTCAGGATCTGGCTGGATGGCGCAGGTTCAAGCGTGATATTAGGCTAGGGAGGCATAGGGATGGCTTTAGTATTTGTGCCATGTCTCTATTGCTTTTTCTTTCTGGGTTGCTGCCAATGTTCGGCTTCTTCGGTCGGAATTTCAGGGAGAAATTTAGGGCAATGCTTCGCAAAATGACCATACTCATGACATATTTTGCACTTGAAGGGAAGTTGTTCGTAATCAACTTGTTGGAGGTAATTCCACTTATCCAGGGTGAGATTAATAGCTTCAGGGAGACCTTTTTCTAGATCTACTTCTACATAGATGCGCACATAGGCTTGAAGGCCATCTTTTGGTTCTGCCCTATCTATGAACTTCCCGAGGG
>JASDQU010306318.1:103240-118633 GCA_032191745.1 Picea mariana | reverse complement strand
CCCCCCCCCCCTCTCAGTTGACTTATCCTGTTCAACACTTCCAAACTTCAGTAAAACATTTCAAGTGAGATGTGACGCAAGTGGATTTACGATTGGAGAAGTCTTAAGTCAAGAAAATAGACCAGTTTCATACTTTAGTGAGAAGATAAATGATGCCAAAAGGAATTATTCCATGTATGATAAAGAGATTTATGAAATCATACAAGCATTGAAGAAATGGAAGCATTACCATGTTCCAAAAGAGTTCATTTTTTATAGCGACAACTAGGCCTTATAGTTTGTAACCAGACAGGAAAAACTGAATGAGAAATATGCAAAATGGGTTAAATTTATGCAAAACTTTACTTTTGTTATTAAGCACATTTCTAGATATGCTAACAAGGTTGTCGATGCGTTGAGCAGGAAATGTTTGATTCTGCAGGAGTTTCGTGTGAAGACCTTAGGTTTTAATAGCCTTAAGGATATGTATAGAGATGATTCAGATTTCAAGGACATTTATGAAGCATGTGAGAATCATGTTCTGAGAGACTGAAGCCAATGGATTGAATAATTGATCCAAGATGGATTTTTATTCAAATAAAATCAGTTGTGTATCCCGAAGAGATCTATGAAAGAAAACCTTTTGAAGGAAAAACATAGTGGAGGATTGGMTGGACATTTAGGCCATGACAAGACATTTGTGCAACTGAACAATTTGTATTATTGKCCAGGGATGAGGAAAAATGTCAAGAAATTTGTCAACAGATGTAGAATTTTCCAACATGCAAAGGGGAAAAGACAAAATACAGGATTGTATCAACCATTTCTAGTACCAGAGAGGTCGTGGGATGCGGTAAGCATGGATTTTTTGTTAGCACTGCCAAGGAMACAGAGAGGTTATGATTCCATATTCGTGGTATTCGACGGATTCTAAAAAATGGCACATTTTATTCCATGTCAGAAAACTAGTGATACAACACACATTGCAAACCTGTTTTTCAAAGAAGTTGTTCGACTTCATGGTTTACCCAAGAGTATTGTTTCATACATAGACACCAAATTTGTTGGTCATTTCTAGAGGACATTATGCAAAAAGGTGGGGACGAGTTTATCTTTTATCTCATCATATCAACCTTAAAAGGATGGATAGACTGAGGTAGTAAATCGAAGTTTGGGAGACTTATTGAGAAGTTTATTCGTTGAACAACATAGTCAGTGGGATCAAATTCTGCCGCAAGAAGAATTTGCATATAATGACTCACCTAATAGAAGCACAAGACAAAGCTCATTTAAGATAATGTATGGAATGCATCCAAGAGGAGTATCTAAGTTGAGAGACTTAGAGTAGAATGAGTTCAAGAGTGCTGGAGTGGAAGATTTTGCAACAGAGATGTAGGAGCTCCACAATAAGATTGAATAAGATTGAAGAGTGGTTGCAGAGTTCCAACAAAGAATATAAGCATAGAGAATATCAGCACAGGAGAGAGATTCAATTCAAAGTGGGATATTTGGTCTTAGAACATCTAAGAAAATAAAGGTTCCCAAGGGGAACATATAACAAGTTGAATATGAAGAAGATAGGGCCGTGTAAGATTCTGAGAAAATTTGAGGCAAATGCTTATGAGATAGAATTTCCATATGGTGTGGGCATATCACCCATATCAACGTAGAAGATATGTATCCTTACAGAGAAGATGAAGCAGATGGGGAAGAGAATCAACAGGAAGTTCAATGGGTCAAACAGATGCATGTAGCTGAAAAGTCACAGATGGCAAAGATCATTGATCAGAGAGTTGGTAAGAAGACCTAGAAGAAGACATATTTTGAATATTTGATAAAGTGGAAGGGACACCTGATTGAGGATGCCAGTTGGGAAAGCAAAGAATATCTCTAGAAACATGGGAAGACGATGCAAGAGCTCATGGACAGGATTCCATGAATTTTTCAGCTAGAGGAGTATGATGCAGGAGCATCGCAAGCAAGCGCAAGCGGAGGATAGTTGGATAGACATAAGTGCTCTTAAATGTTTTTGGGATTGTAATGCAGATCTTGAGCGGTTTCTCTCATCGATCAGTTGTAGAAAATTAATGTATTCAATGTAAAGTAGTTGTAGAGATTTTAATTCGATAAGATAGCTTAGAGTTGTAGGAGGGGAAAATCAAGAAATCTCCCTCATATATGTAATGTATCATTATTCTCATTTGTAAGAGTAGAGGCTGAAGAATAGGAGGGCATAGGAGAACAGAGACTGTAGAAGTTGTATAAGCAGATAGCTATTGCTATAGAACTTATGTACATAAGCACTTGAGTTAATATAAGAATGCTTTGACTCAATTTCATGGTGTTGTTATGAATATTGTTTGCATCTATTGAATGGTATGTTTACATTTTGCTTATATGCTATGTTATGCATTTGTTTCAATACTTTGTGTGTATGATTTCATGTTGAATGTATGATGTTTTTGAGAGGGATAGTATGAGTTTCAATTGTTTCTCTTCCTAAGAATTCATGCAAAGAGTGTAGTGAAGGTATGCAAGGAGTGCGTTGATGAGATTCTGAGTTTTACCTCAGAAAAGCTTAGGAGAGATAGATTTGTCCTCATACCAACAGAAGTGCAAGTATAACACAGAGACATGCAATGTGTACGCAGGACAAATTGAAGTCTTAGAATTATTCCAACCAGGTGAGGGGTTGAAGAACTGTTGTCGCAAGGAGTGCACAGAGTTGGAAGATTTCAGATAATCAGAGATTATCGTGAAGGCTGCAAGGAGTGTGTGCAAGAATCCCTTAGAATCTTTGAGTTTGTAGCAAGATTCAAGCTCAGGAAAGATAGAGACTTGGAAAGTTTGAAGGAAGGATGAGGGTCAAAGTCACCTCACAGAAACCAAGCTCAGGAAGAAGGACGCCAATTTATTTGGCCAGGAATATTTGAGAACTTGAATGGATGGTTGAGTTTCTTAGAGGGAGAAGCATAGATATCCATGGACCATTGGATCCAGTGAATCAGCGGGGAGGTTAAGACTGAGTTTATTTCAACACTCGCAATCTCGGGAGGATTAGCAGCCGTTAGATCTAGAGGAACGAGCGTCGTTGATTGGGTGCTCTGAGATATCAAAATTTTGGAAGTCGRAAGTGTGGACGAATTTTTTTCCGAGAATCCCTGATACACAAAATCCTGATGCAATCTAGACCATCATATCTTAGGAGGTTCAGGACCATTGATCTGTGGAGAGGAAGTCGCGAGTTCAGACTTTGGGAAAAGGAGAAGAGTTGCATCGCGAACTCGCAAGTCGTGAAATCCTAACACGCTTAGAGGATATGCCCTAGGATTTGGCTAGAGGTCATATGGTGAAAGCATAAGAGAGGATATAAGGACCGTTAGCCCATTTCTAGGTTTCAGGAATCGAAGGAATCGAGACGAATCACAACAGGAATGCTGAAATCACAAAACGCAAAGTCATGAAACTTGAAGAGCCATTTGGGCTAATTCAGTGTTCATGCTAGTGGTCATGCGGAATAGGGGTTCACACCTAGTGCTTGTTCACGTGAGCGTAAATTATAGAAGGACCTATGGTTTTATATGCATTGAAGGTTCCAGTGGGAACTAAAGATCCATTTTGGCTCAAGGAAATAGGGAGATCTAAATACCGGGAGGTCAAGCACACCCTGTTGAGGCAGGGGTGTTGCGTCACCATATAATGTGTATTGTCCTTGGGATCATCACCAGACTAGTGCATTACTCATGATTCCCTGGTCTCCTCCTCACTTCACTCTATTTCAATAAGTTAAGTGAAGACTGATAGACTAGTTAACTCAGTTAGGTGGAAGTTCACTCCCGTAACTTCCTAAGAGACTAGACTAGGTGGCAGTTTACTCCCGTAATTGTTGGTGTGTTTCCAGATCACTCTATACCACCAATATGGCACATTGGCTTCTCCTCCATTGTGCAATGGTTGAATTATACTGAATATATCATGTATAAATTATTATTCATTCATTTGGTTAATGAGAATTCTTCCATTCTTTCTCTCTTGCTTCTCTTTTCTCATATTTTCTTTGCAACTGTGTATGTCAATTCCCAGCTATATCTATTATGTGTAGGTTCAACACATTTACAAACAAGACCTCAAAGGCTTAGAGGACATTCATTTTAGAATAGAGGAAGAAAATTGTGAGTAGAGATGTTAATTTCAAGGAGAACTTGGCATTTAGGATATCTCAAGATTCATCATCAATGACAGAGGACAAGGAGCAGCATGATTCAAAGGATAAGCAATAGTATACAATTCATATTTCAAGTGGCAAGGAGGCTTTATCCCCTTCTATTCCTGTTAGGAAACCTAGGTGGATATTCCAAACATTAGAGGATGTTGGTGAGGCTCCTAGGAGTGTAGTCAAAGAGAGAAGGCCTCCGAAGAAGTTTTTGAACCATATGACACTTATGAGTAGCATCATTGATTTCGAGCCTTCCATTTTTGAGGAAGCAACAAATCAATAGGTATGGTGGGATTCCATGGTAGAGGAGTACACCCCTATTATGAGGAATCATATTTGGGACATAGTGTTGAGACTGGAGGGGAAGTCAGTTGTGAGTTTCAAGTATCTCTACAAGATCAACCATGTTGAAGATGGTAGCATAGAAAATTTCAAGGCGAGGTTTGTGGCGAGAGGGTTCTCCCAAAAAGAGGGAGTGGAATATGAGGAGACATTTTCTCTAGTCACCAGTATACTTTTATTTGAGTTTTTTTTTATGTTTCTTCAGTTATGAGGTGGAGGATACATAAAATTGATGTGAAAACAACTTTACTCAATGAGATCATTGATGAGGAACTATACATAGAGAAATACTTTTGTAGGATTAAGAAATCCTTGTATGGACTCAAACAGGAACCCAGAGTGTAGTATTCCAAGATTGACAAATACTTACAAAGTATGGGATTTACCAAGAGTGAGGTGGATCCTAACTTGTACTTAATACTTGTTGGACAGGATCCTTTCATCTCGGTTCTATGCATTGATGATTTATTTCTCACAGGTGCATAGGAGGTTATTGCATGGTATAAAGTGGATTTATCTAGTGAGCTCGAGATGAAGGAAATTGGCTTGATGCATTATTTCTTGGGATTATAGGTATGGCAAGTATCAGGAGAGATATTCATTGTTGAAGGGAAGTATCCAGTTGAGATCTTGAGGATATTTAGGATGGAGGAATATAAATCAATGGCTATGCATATAGTTACCAATCTGAAGAAGGTGATCAATTCATATTTAGAGTTGGTAGATCCCAGAATATATAGACAACTGATAGGGTCCCTGATGTATTTGGTCAACACCAGGAAAAATATTTTTTTTATTATGAACACCTTGAGTCGGTTCATGGTGGATTTGAGGTAGTTGGATTGGATAGAAACAAAACATGTGCTCAAGTACTTGATAGGTACAATGGAGTATGGATTGAGATATATTGAAGGAGATGGAATGGAGTTGCAGGGATATACAGACTCATATTGGGCAAGCGGTGCAATAGATAGAAATACCACCATGAGGTGTTGCTTCAGCTTGGGATCAACAATGATTACTTGGTTCAATTGGAAGCATACTTATGTAGCACTCAGTTATGTAGAGACAGGGTATATGGAAATGAGTATGGATATATGTGAATCTCTTTGGCTTCACAAATTGCTTATCAGATTATTTGATCAGGAGTTGGAGTCTACAGTGAAATACTACGATAATCAGAGTTGTATAAAACTCTCAAAGAATCCAATATTCCATGATAGGTCCAAGAATATTACGATTAGATACCACTTCATATGGGATAGGATCCAGAAGGGAGCAGTGAAGATTTAGTATATTTCCATAAATGAGAAGGTTGAAGATATTATGACCAAGCCCTTATAGAAAGGGAATTTTTTTTCTTCAGAGACAGACTTCGAGTGGTGCATAATACCTTCCTCTCTAAAAGGGAGTTTTTATGAATGTAGCATCGGACAGGTATTTCTGCATAGGCTTGGTGTCTAGCATGCATAATTCGTCTAAATCCTTATATCTTGGTAACTTTACTTTAGTTAAAGGAATTATTAAAGTAAAGTGATTTTATTAATTAATTATTGAATTAATTGAGTTATTTAAGGAAATGCTAAAAGTAATTAGCATGTAATGTAAATATCAAGTGAAGTGATAAGTAATAACAATTAATGATCACTTTGGAGATTAGATATAGATTATATCTCATGATTATAAAAGAAAGGCTAGGGTAAAGGAGGAATACATTTGAGACATATTTTTTATGTTGATTAAGAGTGATTGGAAGAGGAAAGAGAGAGTTGGATCATGAAGGACTGTGATTCAAGGGAATCTTGGATAGGTGGATAAGGAATTCCATATAGAGAACAAGTCAAGGAGAAGAGAGAATAGAGGCTTCCGCAAGTGGGTTTTGGTCAAGTGAACCCATAGGAAAGTGTTGCATCACACAAAGATTTCCATATAAGATTTTCATACATGTACGTGGGCATTAGTGGAGACAAGCACATACACACAGAAAAATTGTAGGGACAAGCACGTACATCTTGAAAGTGTGCAGTTTTGGGTCGTACAACAGACCATACTTTGTTAGGCTTGTTAGTAGTTGTATGTCTCTCAGTGGGTCATTACCCCTATTATAGGAGACCTAATTTTAGCATAGTAAAATTATTTTCAGCATCGGATTTCCCTTCGGGTTTTTTCTAGGGGTATATACCCAAAAATATTGGTGTTCATGTGTGCATGATTTGGTTTCTAGTGTTTTTCTTCCACTATATTTATTAAGTTGAATATTTCAGTAGTCTATTCTTATTTTGTGAGTTGCTAAACTGATTTGCAGTAAGGAAATCACTAGATAAAAAGGTACCTAGTTGTTGGAGTAAATGGTTTTCAACAAGTACATCATTTACTATCTTATTAAAGGACTTGTTGGTCTTGAGCTTCGATACTCTCATGCTGAGAAGTTTTCCTTGATAGTTGTACATGTTGTCCAATGATTATGACATTACACACTCTTGGGAAAGACCACTATTGTTTTCAATTCCAACCCAATGCAACACATCCTCAATCGTTAGATCATTGGGGGAAAGTACTTGAAGTGGATTTTCATCCTCCAAGAGTTTGACCTGAAGTTTTTTTCCTCCAAGTGTAAGAAATCTTTGGCTTTCGTAGAGTTGTTGTTTGAACTTCCCCAAGTCAATGATGAACCCATGGTTAATGACTCTTTCCCTGATGATTTTTTATTCCTCGTTGACTCGTATGATACTTGGTATGGAGATGTATTGGTCTATCTCCATACCCAATGTTTTTGTCCTCATATTTCCCGCGATGAACGTCATCGCATAAGGAATCAGGATAGACACTACATCATTGTGAATCACACCCTTTATCATCAAGGGGTTGATTTGATTCTACGTCGATGCATTATCCATGGGGAAGTTGAAAGAGTTTTGAATGATTTCCATGATAGGTCATGTGGCAGTCATCTCTCTGGGTTGGCCACAGCCCAGAAGATATTACATGTTGGTTACTTATTCCCACAATTTTCAAGGATTGTGTGAACGCGATCCATAAATTTCATTCTTGTCAAATATTCACCTACAAGATGCATGCTCACCCTACCCCACTCCATCCTGTGGTGATCGTTGATCCCTTTTCCAAATGGGGGATTGATTTTATGACATGTAAGCCTACCTCAACTAATGGTCATGGATACATCATCATGGTTGTTGACTACTTCACTAAATGGGTTGAGGTATCACCTACCTTTTCTAACGACGACACCATCACTTCTCTTTCCATGTTCAATCACATTATTTCTAGGTTCGATGTTCCTAAGACCATAGTGATGGACCATCGGTCCCATATTTTAAACAAGATGATGACCAAATTAGATGCAAGGTTGGTTTTTTTCCATGAGAACTAGATGCCCTATTACCCTCAAGCCAATGGCCAGGTAGAAGCCATCAATCATGTCCAAAATACCATGATCTAGAGGATGTTAGGGAAACACAAAACAAACTGGCATCTTATGTTATTTTCAACATTATGGACTTACAGTACCTCTACAAAAATTTCCATCGAGTTTACACCTTTTCAACTTGTTTACAGTCTGGAGGCATTATTACTAATTGAATGTGAAATCCCATCAATGAAACTCACTGTAGAACTATTTCATAACAACTTCGTCGAGGTAGAGCATATCTTGTACTTGGCTTGTCTTGATGAACAATCTTGTGATGCTACCTTGGCCAATGAAGCTCAAAATAAATGCATTAAAGCGTAATATGATAAATATGTCTATCCTTGTGTCTTTTCATAGGGTGACCTGGTATTGATTTATGATCAGGACCATGACATGCTAGGTGTGGGTAAATTCGAACCCCTTTGGCATGGTCCCTACATTGTTAAGTATGACTTGAAATGAGGGGCCTACAAGCTGGTTGATTATGAAGAAAATCCTCTTTCGGAGCCTTGCAATGAGCTCCACCTCAAGAAGTAGTATTCTTAGGCCTTCATGCCACATGATTCTATGTACATAGGTGTGATTTTGTTTTGGAGTGGTGTGCTTTGATTTTTGTGTTCATTGAATGTCTCAGTTAGCTACTTATCATGATTTATGCATGATTTGCAGATGTCATCATCCTCCTCCATCTAAGTGGGATATGATGATGGTGTCAATTGTAGTACCCAGAATATCTCTTCTACTGCTTGGGTGATATTTTCACCCATTGTCGAGATCATGAGTTCAAGAGGTGTTTACCTTGGTCCTACAACTAATAAAATTTCAGAATATTGTGTTGTCATTGAACTATTGTTTGAGGCTCTCGCCCTTGGCATATGTCATTTAGTTTTCAGGTTAGACTCCCAGCTAGTGGTCTCACAGTTGAATCACACATATAGCATTAGACATCTCGTTCTATTGCATCAATATTTGTGGGTTTTCCTTCTTGAGCGCTACTTTGAGTACATTGAATATTGTCACGTTTTAATAGGGTCTAATATGTTGGTTGATTCATTGGCTAATTATGTGTTAGATTGGAATTTGTCTCAATAAATTAAGTTTTTAGCATGCATGTACGTAAAAATGGTTTATTAGTCACATAATTAGACATCCATAGGTAGCATCTGAAACAAACATATGTATATATATCCACAAATTGTGTTACATCCTTCAAAAATGAGTTGCATATACAAAATTTGAAGCTCTATTGGCTTCCTAATACAAAAACTGTAGATCAACTAATATTTGTGTCTAGTAAAAAATGAGGATACCATTGGCTATTCATCTCGATGTTGACTTCCATGGTATCATAAGACTAAATGAGCCACCTTATGGAGATGTCAGTGAAATGGGTGATATACACCTTCCATGTGTCATTGCAGATGCAACGAAAACTCATCCTCTTGCGTGGGGGGGACTCCAATGGTAATCCCCTCCAAGTTTTTTTGGACACGATCCATCTCTTTGTTGTTGCCACCTCCCACCCTCTCCGATGAATCTTCATCGTTGCTCTGATGATGACCTCGAACCCATCCCTCTAGATGCTCTAATCCTACATCTACAACAAAATGAAATTGTGTCAGTTATTTTGCACCTTCCAAAAAAATAATGTTTTCCAAAAATACAAATAATATGGAAATATATAAAAACCAAAAAATACACTTACCCATGGGGCCCCACGCTTCGCCTGGGGAGAGCGGAAGCTATGGATATTTTTGAAATTTGGTCCCCGCATCCTCGATACTGACAATATGGTGGGAACCAACCCCGTATCAATTTGGATGTTTCCTCCCTGGTACTCTTACCCTATAATCAACCCATAATTGCATCCATGGATCTTGAGGAATTGTCTCACCCATCACTATCTAGGGCCTCAGTTGAGGCACCCTCTCCATGAAATCATCACCAAGAGGTAGCCATACCTGAACTGATTCTACTTTCCCTCCTTGCATCAAGACATTTGGGTATTCGTGTTAGCTAATACTCCCTCACACCAGTTAAATATTGTCGACTCTAGGCACATCATTTCCACCTACATATTGGTCTTTGTTGCTAAATGTGGCCATGTTGATCCTACTGCATGAGTTATTCAAAATAGTATGGTCCTGAGAATCAACTCTATAATATCCTCAATTAGGATCTTTCCACTCATTTGGTGGGAACCATATCGAGAAAACTTCTCAATGAAGTCCATCACAGAGCGATTATCTCTTCCTGGTRAATAATCTACCCACCATGGTATCCCCTCTGGGATAAACCAATACAAAAATACACATCATCTAATTCCAATTGCAACATTTGAACCTGGATAATAAATCATTCTTGTTCARGGTCCCAGTACTGAACAAGCTGGTGCAGTAGGTACTCATGGGATCCTAACAGCAGACACCGGAATAATTTCAGCAACACGGACTCCTAGAGAGCTGCCAAGGTAATTKCATCCTCTTGAGAAGAAAATCCATCAACCTCATGGGATCTCTCTTTCCACTCAATCATCTTGTCGAGTTACCTACACACATCTAGGAAACATAAATAGAAGAAACCCGTCAATAAAAATTAACCCAAAATGCGGCTCGTTAAAAGAAACACCCAAAACCCTCTATGGGTGGCCTATCAATCCGAGACACATTCTTGGGTCATTGCATGATGACCTATAGGAATCACGCAATGACCCATGTAACACCTATATAGAACCATGTGATGACCCCCAAAAATTTGGGCCTCTCGGCCGCTAGAAGATAGGGCCTGTGGGCTACCCATTTCCCCACTAAAATACATGCAAAATAGAAAGGAAATGAATATGGGATTCCTAGTTCTTACCTGAATCAGATAGAAAGTTGAATGGTTAAGAAAATCCTCCATAATGAGCTCCAGACACCTGCACTTGGAGGAGGGTTTTTCTCCAAAGCTCTCCACTCACCTATCTTTGCAATGAAGAATGAGTTTTTACCATGGTAAGTTTATTTTATAACTTTTGGGGAAATAAAAAATTATTTTCTCATGTTGAGACCAAGTAAGTGGGTTCCTTTTCATTATTTGATATTATTGTTCTTTTAATCCCATTTTTAATTAAATTTACCTTGGCATCTAGTTTTCACATGTTCAACAAGATTATGGGGACTTTCTTATGAAGATGGAGACTTCCACTGAACTTGAGGTACATGTTCTTAAACCAACATATAGGGATAGGTTTTTCCCTGCATTTACTGTCTTGCATTATTAATTGTCCATTCTTCCATCACATGCCTTAGGTTTGATCCCCTCAATTTGCAACATTATCCATTGTTTTTTCACATCGTAACTTGTTTGGTAGTGCCTACCCTTCATGGGAGCCCTAGTTAGCACCCATATTTCCATTTGGTTTCCATGATGTGATTTCTCGTAGGCCCAAGAACCTTCCTATATCCCTACCATGACTTTATTTGGATCCTCATTCTATTCTCTACATCTATATTATTTCCATATCCTGAGGGGGTTCCCAAAATGTTTGTTGGTTAATGGTCACCTATGCATTTGTTGCTTGTGTCATGCCTCCCATCGCTACATTGTTGTTTTCCTAGATACCACTTGACACTATTGTAGTATCCTTGACCATATGTCTCTTGCATTATTTGGCCTTTGTTTTGCATCCACCTACCTATGGAGAGAACAACTGTTAAGAGTGGATCTCACTTTCCTATACCATTTTCATTCATCTTTCTTAGGTCGGTTTCATGTGCATAGAACATAGGAGCATTCTATATTACACCACTCATTCTCTCCAATCAAGTATACTTTTATCTCTTTTTCAGACGTGTAAAAGGACACGAAAAAGGTACATACCAAGCATACTTTTGTCCTCCTTTCATGTTCTATAAACCATGAAGGAGAAAAAAAACACAAAAAAAAGAATGGGGAGATTTTCACCATTGGTCTATTCACAAAATGGCAGCATCAATTGAGTCTCCTTTGAACATGGCACCTGTTTGAGTCCTCATCATACAATTGAGTTTTAGCTTTCCTATGAGTTGTCCCTATAATATGAGTCAGAGATACTCCTCTGGATGGTTACTCTTCCAGTCATCATGGAGAGTTCTTTAGTGCCTCCTGCATTGTTGCACTATATCCTTCCAACTCTTGTGTCTTGCTTCCAAGTCACCATTGTTTCATGCTAGATGTTCAAGGGAATTTTAAGCTTGAGTCGATCATCTATTGTTTTGTTGAATTTGCAGTTCAGTGATGCCTGTGTTAGTGGTACTTAGTGATTCTCTCTCTTCACATCATCTCTCATTGTATATTTCATGTTGATTGATGGGGGATACATGAAGGCCCTCCTTTGATGGATTTCTTCCTATTGACTTCAAAAAAATATATAGGAAAGGGATCTAGAAACTAGCTAGTACCTTGGAGCTTGTAGTCATAAGTGGCAGGCCTCCTCATGATCAATAGTGGGTCTACGTCATTGAATCCTGATTGATTGATTATATGAGTGTTCAACATCAAATAATCTATTCACACTTGCTAGATTGTACTAGGTAAATCGAGGTCCATCTTCCTCATTAGTGGGTCCCATTGCATCTGTTAATGGTATACATCAATGACCAGTAATCAGGAAGTTTATACCATGCTTGACATCATCTCATCTATTTTCATGATGTATATTTGTACCATCATGGTTTGGGATGAATACCTTAGGCTGGGGACACATCATTCCTTTACATCATCCCCTTCTAAGTTGCAATGGAGTATATAACTTATCTATGAGTAATTTGAAGACTTTAGGGGCACTTCCCTCAGTGTTCATTGTCTTCCTGATGTATATATGTTGTGTCATAGATCCACATTTGATTTGTTGGTGGTTATATTGTATATGTGACATAGATCCACATTGTATTGTCTTGTGGCTATGATCTCATTAATGACATGGATCTACCATGTATTCTTTTGTGGCCATGTTATTTCATTTCATGTCATGGATCCACAATGTATTTTTTGGTGGCCATGCTCTTCAGAGTCTAAGTATGTGTACCTAGGGGATAGTCAATATATGATTCATTCTTGGTGTTTGATTACAGGTCCTTTTTTTCTCTCCAGACCTCCTTTTATCTCTCCTCACACTACCTCACATGGACACTATTTTATTGTAATGTGTTTCATCCATCCATTCCTTTCATGACCTGACACATTAGAGGGCATATATTATATCCTTAATTTCCAACCTATAGGTCAGAGGGGAATCCAGCAGAAGATGAAATCCAAAGCACATTTATTTCTTGATATTTAAGACCTTTTTTAGGGTCATCGTGGGACTCATAGGAGACAACATGTGATTATCATCACATGTAATGTGTAGTGAAACAAGCCATGATTTATGTAACCTTCTATATTTGATGAGTTTTTGAAAACTAAGCATTGGGTGAGTTATATCTTCATGGCATGAGCCTAGGAATTCACATCATTCGAGTTTCTATCAGGTTCTATAAGATCTATAAGATTTCCAAAGCCTCTTCCAAGGATATATATATAAGAAAGACAAGCCTCGAGTAAGGGGAGAAAGAATCATTTGTAGAGTTATGTTGTCCAATTGTAGAGGTGATTTTTCTATTCAAAGAAACCATAAATAATATTGCCCAGTTTGATCAATAATTTGAGGAGAAGCAAGGAGAAAGGAGCCAAAGGGGAGTGCATCAACATCTAAAGTATGAAACTTGATGTATTCTCTGTTTTTTAATAAACAAATCATTGGTTTTCCCCCAAGTTGTTTGTGTTTAATTCATAATTTTTTGGTTTTGATATTATAAGCAATAGATCAAGATAGATCTAATGAATTTGATTTTCCTAACACTAGAATGATAGTGGATAGGTGGTTGTTTGTATCCTTGTGTGTAGGAAGCATATTAGAGGAGTTGGAGCTAGATATCAAGAGCTGCAATAGCCAGGGCATGCAAGGAAAACCGTCAGTCTAAAGGTATGATCAATCCCCTTCTTAGTTAAAAGGAAAATAATTTGCTTGCATCTAGGGAAGCATAAGATGTCTAGTCCCACTATCTATCTAGGACCAATAGGTTTATCCTAAAGATATCTACTTACCATACTGGTGATATTTCTCCAATAACACTTGGAGAATGTGTATTGACTACAGAGAATTGAACAATATCACACTCAAATATCAATACCCTTTTCCCAGGATTGATGATCTATTAGATAAAATGCAACATGCAAAATATTTCACCAAGCTGGATCTCAAATTGGGATACCAACATGTACGCATCAAGGGATAATACACCTAGAAGACTAACTTCAATAAAAGGCAAGGTTTGTATGAATGGCTGGTCATGCCATTTGGTTTATTTAATTCAACAGCTACAGTTATGAGAATAATGAATGAAGTATTATTCCCATATCTAGATTCATTTGTTATAGTCTATTTGGATGATATATGGGTTTATAGTGCTACCTAGGAGGAGCACATATCACATCTCGTGCATATGTTAGAGGCTCTAAAGAAGCACCAATAATTGTCTAGCTTCAAGAAATGTGAGTTTTCTCAATAGTATTTCATGTATTTAGGATATGTGATCGGTGGAGGGGAGCTCAAGATTGGAGGACATCATGAAATGGTCAATTCCTACAAATGTCACTAAAGTTAGGAGCTTTTTTGGGGTAGAAAAGTACTTTTGGAATTTCATTTATTCATTTTCAGTAGTAGTTGTACCACTCCATTCCATAACAACGAGTGGTAAGAGTTTCCAGTGGGGGAAGAATCAATAGAAGGATTTTGACGAGTTGAAAAGAAACATCAGTCAAGCACTAGTTCTCACGTTACCAAACTTGCAAGATCCTTTCAAGGTGGAGAAAAATGAAATTGGGTGAACCATTGGAGTAGTTTTGATGCAAGGAGGAAGCCATGTATGCTATTATTATGAAATATGTCATGGGACAATTATCAACTACCCTACCTATGTCAAGGAATTTTATGCTCTAGTTCAAGTTGTCAAGAAGTGGAAGCACTATTCTATGGGAAAGGATACCATCACCCACATAGATTACCAGCTACTACAATATTTGCAGGCCTAGAGTAAGATACAAAAAACTACACATTACAAGTGGATGGGGAAACACAAACAAGTTGGCAGACATGCTTTCAAGTCCACCCACATTCAATATTACATCTTTGGGAACTCTGATGCACATGAAACCTTTTACCCATGATGCATATAGAGAGGCATACATTGTAATGATCCCAAGCCAAATTCTTTCTTGGAATCACTAACTACTACTAATTTATTGAGTTATTAAGTGCATACAAGATTCATCAACACATGAAGATCACAATATATTCAAGATGTAGAAGCACAAGCAAAGATCTGACCTTTTTATTATGAGCAATGTAAGATCAATACAATAG
>JASDQU010306318.1:73535-102419 GCA_032191745.1 Picea mariana | reverse complement strand
TACCAACAAGTGTTTCCTCAACTGTTTGTTGAACACATGGTTCATGCAAGACTGAAATGTGGCTGGGGCATTGGTTAACCCAAAGGGCATCACCAAAAACTCGTAATGGCCATAGTGACACCTAAAGGTTGTTTTTGAGATGTCCTCCTCCCTCATCTTGATTTGATGGTAGCCCAAGCGAAGATAAATTTTTGTGAAATATATAGCTCCATGCAGCTCATCCAGCAACTCATCAATCCTAGGTATGGGGTACCTGTTTTTTATCGTCTTTTTATTCAAAGCCCGGAAGTCAATGCACATTCTCATCGTTCCATCCTTCTTCTTCACCAAGACTATTGATGAAGCAAATGGGCTTGAACTTGGTCTGATGTGTCCCATGTCTAGAAGATTCTTGATGGCCTTCTCTATCTCATCTTTATACTTCTTGGGATGCCTATAGGGTGTGGTGATAACAGGCTTAGCCCCTTCTTCTAGCTCAATGATGTGCTCAAACCCCCTGTTTGGTGGCACACCTGGAGGAATCGGCCCAAACACTTTCTGGTGCTTATCAAGGTTTCTTTTGATCTCTGGTGTGTAATGCACCTTTCCCTTCTCATCCACCTGTGTTGATACCTTACATTCTGCTGCGTATACAATTTCTTCCCTTCTGAAGATGGCTTCCATCCTCTTGGCCATGACCACTCTGACAAAGTTACCTGTCATGCCTCTAAGCACAACCTTTCGTCCACAAAGGACATTTCCATGGTCTTGTAATTTGTGGTGATGGGTCCTAAAGTGTTGAGCCACTGCACCCCTAGGATGATGTTGTTATCGGGAAGATCCATCACATACACATCTTGAACTAAATCATACCTTCCCAAGGTGAGTTTCATACCTGGTATGTATCTGTTACAAGGCATAGTACTACCACCTGCTACCTCCACTTTGAATCCTTCAAACTCTATTGTAGGTATGTGCCTCCTCTTCAGTAATGCTACATCAATGAAATTGTGGGAAGCTCCTCCATCAATTAGAACCAACACTCTCTGTCCTTGTAAGACCCCTCTCATCCTGAAGGTGTTGAACTTGGGTACCCCACTGATAGATGCCAATGTAGCCTTCTCTCTAGCCGCACAGTCTAGTTCTGGAACCTCCTCTTCTGCTGCCTCTAACGTTTCGGCCTCTATGTTTTGTATTTGACCATACTCATCCTCTTCTTCGTCATCTGAAGTGACCTCAATGTAATGTACCTATCCTCATCCCATGCACTTGTGTGAGGGATTCCATGGCTCCTTGCATGTGNTTGGAGGCCTTTGATCTCTTCCACCACTGTTAAGAGGTGGTCTAGGTATGAATTTTGGTTTAGCAGCTGGAGCCAGATCTCTCTCATGGGGTTAAGCTGCAGGTAAGTATCCAGCTTCTGCACCCATGCTTGTGCTGTCATCTTAGCCGTACCATCAAAGTATGGAATCTCTATCTTCCCTGCCCTTCGCTCAAACTCAAAGCTTCCCCTGTGGTTCATCCTAGGCTAGTTTTTGAACTTGAGTTGACAATACTGGTCTAGGGACATATGTCTTTGAACTTTCATATCCAAGCTGTAGTATTCCCTGGTACTCCTAGCTAACTGTGCCACAAAATCTTCAACCTGTTCATGCTTCCCTTGCTCATCTGTAAATGTGGGCATGTATGGTCTGGGGTTAGCTCCGCTACCTGAGTGTTGGCCTAGCGGTTCATCTGTGAACACTGGCACGTATGGCCTATGATTGGTCCTGCTACCCATCTTCCCATGGAATGTGCCACCTCCAAGACTTCCTTCGGATCCTGATGCTTTCTCCGGGTTATATCTGTCTTCCTCATGGGTTCCACCAGACCCTCCATCCTCCTTATTCCCATACATATCAGGATCTTTTCCTCGATTGGTTACTTGCATCAAAAGGTTAGTTATCCTAGTTTGGTTCTTGTTCATTTTCTGTAGATTCTCATCAACTTTCTTCAAGGTTTTAGAGATTTCGGCCTGTCCCCTTCTATTGGTTTCCTGATACTCATCCAATTGTCAGACCAATGTGCTTTCTGTGTGGTTCATGTTTTGTTGGAACTTATCAAATTTAGTTACTAAGAGAGCCAAGCCTTGAGGCTCATGGTCGTCTCCTGACCCTTCCATTTCTGCCTCTATTTCACTGTTGTTTTTCTTCCTCCGACCCATAACAATTCCCCTATACTTCTGCATGCACCAATCTCTCCACAAGTTTGGAGGATCAAGGCTCTGATACCACTGTAATGATCCCAAGCCAAATTATTTCTTGGAATCACTAACTACTACTAATTTATTGAGTTATTAAGTGCATACAAGATTCATCAACACATGAAGATCACAATATATTCAAGATGTAGAAGAACAAGCAAAGATCTGACCTTTTTATTATGAGCAATGTAAGATCAATACAATAGATGGCCAATCTGGCATAAACCTCAGATGGTCGTACAAGTAATAGATATGATCTGCTACAAAATACTCCTGACAATACAAAATAAGCCTCCAAAGGATGGATATACAATGAAGACTAAATCAAGCAGATCTGAGCTGCACTAATGCTCAACCTCCAAGCTGGAAAGTGCCCCGTCCTGCTAGAATGTTGAAGCCCTGAATAATTATTCCCTGCTACCAAAAGTGTCCAATCATCTTGAGAAATATGCCAAATGGTAGATCGGGCAACTGTAAGGAAAACCCAGATGTCCAAATTCCCAAATCCACTCTCAAACCCTGTAGATCTGAATTCTTCACTGAATGGTGTGCCCCACTGGATGACTAAAACCCTAGCTGGTTCAGCCCTGATGAAGGAGGCCTCCAAATGCTCTGAAACTCTCCAATAATATATATCGGGCTATGAGAACCCTGTGGGAGAATTTTTGGGCTTAGATCTCAAGCAGATCTCCCTAGATCTGAGTTTTACTGAATCACAGGATGTCCCCTATGGCTCCACGACATCCCAATATGCAGACAAATATAGAATTATGATAACCCTCCAGAAAAGTCCTCAAACTGATGGTCCTGCCCCTGCAAACAAAACCCAACTGTCAGAATGGCCCTAGGCCCTCAGGATAAGCTAGATCGAACCTCCCTCGATAAACTGGCCCTGAGACTAGAATGGTGTGGAGGAGTCTTTCATCCCCGAGACCAAGCTGTGGAACAAGGTGAGTGGATATTTCACCACTGAGTTGCTCACAAGGGTTTGTACAGCAAAACCCTCAAACTGAATGCTCAAGAGAAATAGCAAATGCTAATCCAAAACCAAAATGAGTAATAGGTGCACCCCAGCCTCTTACTTATACTTTTCCTTCTAATTCTCTGTTGAGTTAGGTTAACTCCCAAGGTTAATCTTCTATTCTTCTGTTGAGTTATCTTTTACTCCTTTCCTTTTCCTTTCTTAATTCAACTTAAAAATATAACTTTTAACTTCTTGACTTTTCCCCCCTTCAGTGTGAGACTATGACCTAGTGGGGGTGCCCAGGCCACTGAGTCTCCTCATTACCTCTCTAAGAGGTGGGGGACATTTCATACATAGAATATGATAACTTAATGGAGTTGTTTTAGTAGCTATAGGGCCAAAATCATATAGAATAAGGTGATGACAAGGTTGAATATCATTTCCATAATGGGTTACTCTACAAGTGCAACAAGTTATTTGTCCCTAAAGGTGAACGACTACAACTTATCAGAGAGGCTCACACCTCCAAGGCTGCAAGATATTTTGGTGTTGGGAAGACAATTACTAACTTACAAAAGTATGTGTATTTCCCCATAATGTAGGAAGATGTATCATGGTATATTAGAGGATGTATACTTTTATGTACTAACAAGCCCAATAATATGAAGCAAGGTCTATACCATCCCTTACCTATACCCACTCGACCTTAGAAAAGTGTTTTCATGGATTTTGTGGGAGGTTTATCAACAACCAAGAAGGGATATGAATATCTATTTGTGGTAGTTGACAAGCTCAGCAAGATGTGCATGCTTATGCCTTGTAAAAATACCATAAAAGGACAAGAAGCAACAAACATTTTGTTTGAATAGGTCTGAGTGCACTTTGGGATACCAAGGAGCATCATCTCAGATAGAGATACCATATTTATCAGTACAATTTGGACTACATCATGGGAGAAGATGGACACTAATTTGGAGAGATATACAACATTACATCCATAGACAAAACTAGTCAACAAGACTTTGGTGCAGCTTCTAAGGGGTTGTAATCAAAATCATTTGAAGACCTAGGATGAAAATATGGAGTACATACAAAACTCTTATAATATAGCAGTCGGTACACACTTCTATTGGTAAGTCCCCTTTTGAAACTTGTTTTGGGTATTTTCCACCTTCTCGCTTGGATGTTGTTTATGGAAAACAAGGAAGAGTGAGGGAAGACACCATGAGAGAAGCATTAAAAGTAGAGAATTTTGTCGAAAATATTAGGTAGATCCATTTTCAAGTAGAAGAGACACTAAAGAGGTCACATGAAAGGTACAAGGCACAACATGATCAACACGAAACAAAAAAATCATTCAAAGTGGGAGAGATATTTTGGTTACAGATGAAAAATGAAAGAATACAAGGTCCAAACCCAATCACTAATTGAGGGTTGAGGAATTCAATACCCTAAACCTAGACGACTATCAAGCTATGTTAAATATCATGTTGCTAGGATGAGGAGGGGTTCTATTATTTTGCATTGTATTTTGTTCCATAGCTGAGAAAAACATCTGAGAGTGGTATTCTATGAGAATAATATAGGAGGAGAGATTTTGTAGCAAACATACAAGCCACAATGTCAAAGGAAACTCCATAGAGAGTTCATCTTTCTTTGTACTTTCATTTGAAGAAAATAGAGCAGAGTGGCCTCACCTTCTAGCTAGGTTTTCTCCTATATTGGGTTTCCCGAGTCATATCTTGTGTTTATTTGTGGATAGTGTGTGAGTATTTATTTTTGTTCTCTATTTTTTTCATTTTATCTATTTCATAAATTTTAAGCATAAAATCAGTGATTAAAGAATCTAAGATATGAAGGAAATTAGCATTCATAGTAAATATTTCAATATTTTATTGGATTTGTTGTGACAAACTATCCAGTGGATTATCCATGATAGTTTACACATCATGGGATCTCTTAAACATCAAGATATTTTCATCTCATTTTTTTTTTATCTCTCTTGATACTTAATAAACAAGAAGTTGAGATATATCTACAATTATATACTAGTTTTCATTTTTGAGGTGGAAAATTTTAAAGATCAAAGTTAAATCCATGCTTATCATACGCCCACATAATTAACCTAATGAAAAACACATAATTTACCATTAGCATTGATTCCTAAAATGACAAATGACTACTTGGGTTTCTCTATAAAAACAAATGAACATGATTAAGTATCCTTCGATTGGGATGGCCAAAAGTGATAGGATGGAAAGGTTATCTCATAAATAAATAAATCAATTATCATCTCTTGTAGACAAGGTAGATATTAGCACTTAGAATTCTCTTAGATAGAGAATCATGGAAATGCATTTCTAAAAGAGAGGGCCTAAACCATGATTGTGGATTCTCTTTAAAACTTTGACAAATATGAGAAGAAAATGCTTTGGAGCTAAAGGTCAACTAGGCCAAGATTAACAAAAAAAAAATCAGTGAAAAACAAACCCACTTCTTAAACAATGCCATCCCATAGATTGTCAAATGAGAAAAGGTAACCCACAAGAGACGATTAATAGTAATCCAGTATTCCTTTCCAAGAAAAATAAATAGAAGAATCAGTTACCAGTAATAGTTAGAAGGCCCTCAAGCATCAAATTGGATTCTCATAGTCTTGAATCATCAAAGGACTGAAAAATTGAGATGAATGAAGAAAGGATACTACTAAGTAGATTGAGAAATACTTCAAAGATTATGTAGAGTACATTCAAATTATATGTTGGTCCTATAAACAATAGGATGCAACAGGGTCATGGTAATTAACATCAAATGAACTAAGAAGAAATAAGTGAACATAATCCTACTACAAAGATCCAAATCATTTTATTGTAATTAGTTGAACCTTTCATAAAGAAAGTGAATTTTTTTCCCACTAGTTATTTTCATAGTCCATTTGGTTGTGTTCTTGGTGTATGGTAACTTATTTGGGTGATTCTAAAAGAATATACCTAACATCTATAGAAAATTTAAAGCTAAAGGTCATTTGGATATTGGCCAATGTCCTTACTATTAAACTCCTAAAAGTGTGGTAGTGTATGGAAACTCTTAACTTGCACATATGTTAGAGCTAGACCATAGATTTTTGTAGTGTTGAACTCATTTTTTGGCCCAAATTTTAATTAATCGTGATGCATTTAAACTTAAACTAACAGGGGATTCACCTTCTTGACCAATATCTTATCACGTTCATTCATAAACCAGGTTTTTAAATTGTCAAAAATAAGGTCAATATATTGTAAGTATTGGGGTGGGTGTGTGGGATATGGGGGGGTTTATAGGTATTTGGGGGTATAAAGGTGGAATCTAGTAAAAATAGGGTTTCTTTTATTGGAAAAGTGTATTGGGAGGGGGGTTCAATAAGAGATTTTGGGAGGTATTTTTCAATACCTAGTAAAATTAGGGGTATTATTTAATATCCCATGAATGTACGTGATATGTCACTGGTTCACTAAGTGGAGAACCCGTGTTTGAACTATGCCAACTATCGTCCAAACAATTAATGTAGGGGAGACGAGAAATGATCGTCCTTAACCAAACACATGGAGTGCACTTGTAGTCACACAAACTACACCAATCATCCATTGCCAAAATGATTATCACAAGGGGAGGTGGTAGACAATTTTCATTAACCAATAGTGCACATTCCTTAGGAAGGGAGGGAGGAGGAGGAACGTATGTGCTATATAAACTATATTAGGGTCCTAGCCTAACCTACCTACTTTAGTCTACCTACGAGTTAGTCAATTATTGTATGCAACCATCCTCTTTGAATAAGGCCCATTAGATAGTAGTGGATAATTATTTAATGTAGAAGGGTCCACATTATAAGGACCATTAGGTAGTTGGTAACCATTAGTGATGGGACCACAAGTAGTTAGGGTTTTTTCTATTGAGAATATATTTAAACAGATATGAGGCTATGGAATGTTTGTCTTGTGTTGTTGTATCAGGAGCTTTGCAATGAAAGTTTGTTCCACCTTAAGAGGCAAATGAACATTGTTTTCCTTCTAATGATTATCATAATATAAGGGTATATTTTGCATATTTCATTGTATTTCCTCTTGTATCTAGTTTCCTACAATGATATTCTTTGTATACCTGGTTATGTTTCAATTTTAAGGTTTAATGAACACTACAAGTTCTATCAGATCTCTTTCCTGAGCCAACATGCCTCTAGTTTTTAGAAAATTTGTTTAGACTATGGATGGGTTTTGATGTCTTTAAATAATACATAGGTCTAGCATTTGATGGGTAAAACTACAGTTAGGGAAAACTACATGCATAAAATACAATTCATGTCACCTAGTTTGACACCCTTGTAACCTATGTTGGTACCACTTTGAGTAGTACCACATCATAAAACACCTATATACATAATTGTATTCCATGTACCCTCACGTGTATTGGAATCCCTTTAGGCATACCCGAAACCATCCTTACATAAAATTATGGCTATCCTATTTGTATAGTACACCAAGAACAAAACTTGGGGAGATCACTCTTTCATGACAAGGTATAGAATAATACGGCTAAGGGTACAATCTATCCTCCTTAGTTGGTGCCATGAAAGATTCAACAAATTAATATTAATGGAAATGCTTCGGTATATCAAAGAGTTATATCAATTGACACTCCTCTATCCTTAGGACCCTGTAAACCCTAGATTTTGTAGTTGGCCAACGAAATTCCTACATCTTTATTTCTAGAAGGAATTTGGAGATTATGTTAGCATAGTAATATTCAATGGGGAGTAATACTCCTACCAACTTGAAAAAAAAGGTCTAGTTTTTACTAACACCATTGTGGGATACCTATCTCCAAATATTACTTTCATGTTGTTGATTTCTTGGATATACCTCTCAAGTAACCCTTTTGTGTGGAATTGATAGTGTAGTGATTCACGGTATATCTAAATGAATTATTTTCAAGCCACTAATCACTATGAGATAAGTGGATAATAACACTTACACAAAATATTTTTTGGTCTTGTGGTTTAGACTCGCAACATGGAAATAATAGAAAACCAAAACTAGGACCTACCTGCTTAGAACCAACCTCTAGAAGCCATAGTTTCTAACATTGAGTCTACACTCAAATATATGAACAACATAATGAGATCAAAATGCCCAATGTTAAGGTTGTTAAGTTCCCACTTGAATATTGATATATGAGATACAAACATTGATCCAACTAACGAGGAATATCTATCCCACAAAGTGCAGGACATGCACATGTTTTTTCAAGATTATCCATGCCCACACTTTCAATACGCAATACATGGCACCATTTTCCAAAGGTTGACATGAAAAAAATTGGTGGTTCCAATCCCTTAGCGTGGATTACCCAATTGGAACACTATTTATCTCTCCATGGAATTACTGATGAACTACAAAAACTAAAAGTGGGGCCCTTATATTTGGATGTAGAATGTTAGTAGTGGAAAAAATGTTATAAGAAATATTATAGAGGCTACATAGCCTAGACCTAGTTTGTGCAAGTCCTTATGCTTGTTTTAAAGTTGACACTCCCTATTTGGGATGCCTGACCAATTATGCCAAACAAAAATAATTATGGAATATATTACTACATTTGAACAATTGGAAATATGCATGAGGGATTATCTGATTCGTTTTTAAAGAATGTTTCATATGTGGTCTCAAGGAAGAAATTAGAGTATACATCATATGTAGCACCCAAAAACATGGTTGAATGTGTTAGGATATTTAGACACTTAGGAGTTAGTTAAGATATACTTGGTCTAATGTGTCATTAGGTAAAAGTGTGTTTCTTAGTCTGTTTCTTTAGTATGCATTAGTATGCATTTGTAGTTAGGAAATCCGACAGTCATGATATGTTCCCGACATAGAGTGATCTGACGGTTCATATTCTCCTTGATCTTAACAACCATTGATATGTGGCTTGACACTCAATTGGTCCATGATCTCTATTTAAATATCATGGAAGGTCATTTTCCAAAGATCTATTGTGAGAAACTCTCTTGTAAAATCTCTTTGTAATCTTTTTCTTTTGCATTAATAAACTACTCCATGTGGCCGTGTTGGCTAGGGTTGTGGATGTTTCCCCATAGGGGTTTTACTACGTCAAAACATCGACGTGTTGATATTTGATCTAGTTGTGTGAGTGGTTATTGAAGCTGTTCTTCCTCTGTTGGAATACATGTGTTTTAGAACATGGTATTATAGCCTGTTTGAAGCCCCGCTCCTATTGTAGATCAAGATCATGAAGCCGAGTTACATCATCTTCGTTTTATTCCATTTTTGTACATTTATGGGCTGAGAGGACTCTTCCATTACGTCCATAGTGATTGTTTCATTCAAGAACATTTTTCGTTTCACTCGAAAATCTTTCTTTTTTCCCAAGATACAACCATTTCAGCTAGATCTGGAGGTATAAAGCATGAATATGCCCTTTTTTAATTTTTTTGCAGAGCATTATTTTGGTTTATATTGTTTTTTTCTGGGTTTATACTCTTTTAGTTATGCATATACTCTTTTCCCCTTTCCCTATGCGATATTGGAAAATCGGAAACAGATAGGAAAATGTGCATTTTCCATGTAAGCTAACCGAGATCTAACCCTTGTTGTCATCGAGAAGCGAAATTTGTTTTCTTGTGTGAAAATAGTTTTTTTTTAGCACGCTCTCCAAGGCCGTAAAAAAAACAACAATCCTCTTGCTAAACAATACAATATGTTTTTCTAGCCCACTTGGTTAAAATTTTCCTTATTGAGTAAGAGGTCTTGAGTTCAAGTCTCTCTTTTTGTTACTTTTTTTTGAAAAAGTTCATGCTCCATTGTAAAGTGTATTTCACTTCAAGTATAAAAGTGAATCACTATAAGTAGCTTTAATATTTTATTTTAGAGTTATTTATTTTGCATGAAGCTTTTCTTTTATAAAGTAACTTCATTGTAAAAGTGATCCCCACCTTTTTTTATAAAATTGGGTCACTTCATAAAGCAACTTACACCATCACATGGTCTTTTGGTTACCGTTTATGAATTTTTTTTTTAAATGGCATCACTTTCACATCCGAAGTCTGTTTTCAGTGTTGTTTTTTTTAAAATCGCCTAATTTTTTGAGATCTTTCCATCTAGACCATAATTTCCAGTTTTTAAATCCATATTATCTACATATTTAATATGAATTCTTCAAGTAATTTTTTTCTTACCAGCACCAACTACTTCCAATGGAAATCCCATATGGAGGATTTATTAAGAAGTAAAGGCCTGTATCAGATTACCTTGGGAAAGGAAACAGAACCTAATGATGTTGATAATAATTTGAATGGGATAGTAGGAATGATGAAGTGCGTGGACTAATCAGAATGCCCATCTCTCCTGATTTAAGGTTCCACCTTCAGAAAATTGATAAATCCGATGAAGCTTGGGAAAATATTGAATCTGTGTTTGGTAAACATAATATTATTCGAGCAAAACAGTTAGAAAATCAAGTACTGAATTTAAGTCCAAGTGATTTTTCTTGCGTTGAAGACTATCTATCTAAGTTTAAAACACTCAGAATTTCATGTGAAGAATGTAAGATAAAGATGGATGAAGAGCATTGCATCTATCTTATTATTTCTAAGCTAGGTCGTGCATATTTTGTGTTTGTATCTACCTTTTATGCCATGAAAGAGGCTCAAGGGAAAACTTATCAAAAACCCACTCTTGAGTCCTTTTATGATGCTTTGATTAGAGAGAAACATAAGCTTGTACAAATTGGAGCGATCAACACTACAGGTACCTCCAACAAATCCTTAGTCGTTCATCAGAAAGATAAACCCACGAATCCCAAGAAGAAACATCCTTGACACAAAAACAAGAAACATAAGGGTCCCAAACCCACTCAAATAGCTTCTGCTCCTAATGGTGACAAAGGAGAAAAATATAAAAATAAGAAGACTGTCAGACATTGCAACTTTTGTGATAAAGATGGTCATGATGAGTCCAAATGTTTTAAGAAGATGGCATCTTTAGAAACATCGATGAAGAATCACAACATCAGTATTGATTATACTTCTTCTTCTTCTTCTCATGGACATGCACTTTCTGCTTCTAGTTTCTCCTTCAATACAACTTTTACTTATTCTTCTGATGAGTGGCTTATGGATTATGGAACATATTATCATATGGCTAAGGATAAAGACATATTTTCTACTCTAAATGAATGTAACACCAAGAAAGTATTTGTTGGTGATGATATATCTCTTAGTGTTATAGGATCTAGAACAGTTCAAGTAAAAAATAGTCATTTCAATGATGTATTATGTGTTCCAATTCTTTCTCGTAACCTTCTATTACTATATCAAAGCACTCATTCAGGTGAAGGTAAAATCCTTGAGTTTCCACCCCACCAAGTTGTAATCAAGCATCTAAAGGATCCTAAGCATGTTCTTTCAACTAGAATTGTTGATAATATTACCAGGTTGTACAAGTTTGACAACTTTGGGTCATCATCTTTTTCATCAGTTTTTGTTGCTCATAGTGATGACTTGAAAAAACTTTGGCATGAGCGGTTTGGTCATCTAAAATTTCTCTCATTGCAGCAACTATGTAATCAACATATGGTGATTGGTATTCCTCCTATTTCATGCAGATATGGTGTTCGTGCTGGTTGTGTTCTCAAAAAACATCATCAGGACAATTTTGACAAGCGTGCCTCTTGGGATGCCTCAGGCCCTTTGTAGCTTGTTCACAGTGATTTGTGTGGTCCACTTTCTTCTCCTTATTTTTTTGGGTGCAAGTATTTCTTAAGTTTCATTGATGAATTTTCCATACGTACTTGGGTTTAATTCTTAAAACTTAAGAGAAAAGTTTTTGACAAGTTTTTGCCCTGCAAAGCCCTTGCAGAAAAGCAATTTGGACATCAAATTCAAAGGTTGAGAACAAATAATGGAGGTGAATATGTGAACAATAATTTTACAAGCTACTGCACTACACAAGGCATTCAAATGCAACACATTGTTCCATATACACCATAAAAAAATGGTGTTGCTGAGAGAAAGAACTGCACATTAAAAGAAATGGCTAATTGTATGATCCAATCTAAGGGATTAAGTCTAAATTATTGGGCGGAAACCATCAACTGTGAAAATTACATAGTAAATCACACTCCCACAAAGGCTCTTAAAAATATAACACCTGAATAATCTTGGACTAAAATTAAACTAGATGTAAGTCACTTCCATGTATTTGGAAGTATAGCATGGGCTCACATTCCTGATGAGAAAAGAAAAGCATTGTAGCCTAAAAGGGAGAAGTGTATATTTTTTGGTTATTCTGAATATGTCAAAGGTTATAGAATTCTTCAACCACATTGTAATGAAATTATTATTAGAAGAGATGTTAAATTTGATGAAAATCTCTTGGCCTGTGAGCCTAATTCAACGTTTGTGACTTTTTTGGCCTGCGAGCCTAATTCGACATTTGTGCCTTCTTCGGCATTTGTTCCTTCTTATGTTCCTATTATAGTTTCTTCTTCAGATGATGATAGTGAGGATAAATATCCACCTTCACCTGCTCACCTTCCTCCAAATGAGTCCTTTGAACCCGATCCAACACCAACTCTAGCTCCATTGCTTCTTAGATGGGTCCATTCAACATGAGAAGCAGTTGGTGATCTTGTTGGTGATCCTTCAAATCAGAGTCAGAAACATTCACAATTCTAGCAAGCCTCTTCTCTTTTAGCTCAATTTTCAGAGAATCATTATCTAGAGACATATGTAGAAGCTTCAGGTCATCCATATTGGGATACAACAATGAATGAATAGTATTGTTCTTTAATGGCAAACGATACTTGGGATCTTGTACCTCTTCCAAAAGAAAGAAAAATTTTCAGATGTAACTGGGTCTACAGAACTAAGCATGCATCAGATGGAAGTGTTGAAAGACACAAGGCTTGGTTAGTTTCCAAAGGATTTTACCAAGTTGAAGAAATTGACTATAATGAAACCTTTGCCCCTATAGCCAAAATGCATTCCATCCGCCTTGTTCTTTCCCTTGCTACCTCACATAAATGGGAGTTCCATCATATGGATGTTGAATATGCTTTCTTGCATGGAGATTTGCAAGAAGAAATATACATGGAACAACCTCCTTGCTATGTCCAGAATGACTCTAGCCTTGTTTTTCGCCTTAAGAAATCTCTTTATGGTCTTACGAAAGATCCCCTAGCTTGGTATGCAAAAATGGAAAACTTTCTTATTGCCACTGGATTCTCTAGATTCCATTCTGATCCTAATGTCTATACCAAGAAAGTAGGAAGCCATCTCATAATCATTTTCCTTTATGTTGATGACCTTATCCTTACTGGTAGCGACTCAAAACTTTTAAACCATGTGAAAACCAGCCTTAAGAAGAAAATTGAAATGACAGACTTAGGATTTTTGCATTATTTCCTTGGCCTCCAAGTTTTGCAAACCAATGAAGGAATTTTTCTTTCCCAATCTAAGTATGCTTGTGACCTTCTTCATCACTTTCACATGGAAGATTGTAAACCAAACCCTTCTCCCTTCCAGTCTGGAGTCAATCTTGTTTCCACCTGTACTTCTCCCGAAGTTGATGGCACCTTGTACCGTCAGTTAGTTTTTAGCCTCTCATACTTGACTCATACCCATCTTGATCTTTCCTTTTTTGTTGTTCTTATTTTCCGGTATATGAAAACACCCCATGAAATCCATTGGAAAATAACTAAAAGGATACTTCTCTATGTTTGTGGTACAACTCAGTTCAAGATACATTACAGTTCAAGGGGGACTCCTTTATTGGTTGGTTTCACTGATTCAGATTGGGTCAGCGACCCTGATGATCGAAAGTCTACTGCAGGTTATGTTTTCATCCTTGGTTCAAGACCTGTCACTTGGGCCTGTAAGAAACAATAGGCTATTGCAATTTCTTTAGTAGAAGAAATGTACCGAGCAATGGCAAATGCAAGTCAGGAATCCTTATGGCTTAAACAGATTCTTTCAGAGTTTGGATTCCAGCAGCATCATTCAACCAGCCTTTGGTGTGACAATCAAAGTGCCATCAAGCTCGCCAAAGACCCAGCTCAACATCAGCGCAACAAACACATCAATCTACACATGCACTTCATCAGAAATATCATTCATGATCAAGTTATTGAAGTTCTCTTTTTCCCTACAGAAGATCAAGTTCCAGACATTTTCACAAAGTCTCTTACAGAAGTGAAGTTTTCCAAACTTTGATCTATGTTAGGATTTCAAGAAGTTGTCATCAAGGGGGGATAGGCTCTAATGCCTCCTTCCTTCTCCTATTCTGTCACTATTTTAAATCCTTCAATCCTATCCTAAGTTGTTCTTAAGGGGAGATGTTAGGATATTATATACTTAGGAGTTAGTTAAGATCTACTAGGTCTAATSTGTTGTTAGGTAAAAGTGTGTTTCTTAGTGTGTTTCTTTAGTATGCATTAGTATGCATTTGTAGTTAGTAAATACGATGGTCACGATATATTCCCGACATAGAGTGATCTGACAGTCACGATATGTTCCCAACATGGAGTGATMTGACGGTTGATATTCTCCTCAATCTTAAATACCATTGATCTATGTCTTAACACCCAATTGGTCCATGATCTTTATTTAAAAAGAATGGAGGGTCATTTGCTGAAGATTGATTGTGAGAACTCTCTGGTAAAATATCTCTGTAATCTTTTTCTTTTTCATTAATAAACTACGCCAAGTGGTCGCGTTGGCTGGGGCCATGGATTTTTCCCCGTAGGTGTTTTATCATGTCAAAACATCGGTGTGTTGATCTTTGATCTTGTTGTGTGAGTGGTTATTGAAGGTTTGTGTCCTTTGTTGGAATACCTGTGTTGTCGAACAAAAGTATTGTGATAGAGATAAATAAATTAGATGATGATCAGTGTCTAAATCAGATACCTTTATTCACTACTCACACTAACTCCCTTGTGGTGACTACCCCCAACTCCTTCAACCCATAGCCAGCTAGAACCCACAAGTTATCTTTGGAAGAGATGGCAGAATGCTAATGCATTTTCCTTTGATATAATTGTGATTAGCAATATTTCAAAGGCCACAAATGTAAAGAACATAAATTATTTCAAATGGATGTTTCCCCACAAGAAATTTTAGAAGAAACGTCCACTAAAGATACTCTTGAAACCAATTTGGACAATGTCACCCCTCTAGTAGATGAGGAAAACCCTTTGCAAGGTCCTTACAATAAACCCAAAATTTATTTCCATGCTTTATCTAGTTCTTGACACCTAAAACATTGAAGTTGATTTGATATATCAATAAGTGCAAAGTGATTGTATTTATTGACATCAACAACACCCACAATTTTATTTCATAGGATAGTGGTTGTTGAAACCATTGTTATGTTTGTCCTATACCTAATTTTAAATTTATGATTGCAAATGGGGTTATGATGAAATGTGTTGGCCGATGTGAAAATGTGAAACTCCAAACGGGTGAGTATCATCTCAAAACCCACATGTTTTCTATTGACATTGGTGGTTGTGATGTAGTTCTTGGGGTAGAATGGCTACACACTTTTGGGCCTATCACCATGGATTTAAAGGATTTATACCGAAGATTCAATAAGGAAGGGCACAAACATATCATCAAAGGTATTACATTTGGTTCCCTTGAAATTATGACCTCTCATCACATGGAGAAGTTATTGAAGAAATGATACTCATACATTTTGCACAATTCAATGCCATACAAGTAGTGAACACCCCACCCATAGGAGATTCACCCTAATTTGTAGTTGGTACTTTGCAAACATCAATAGGTATTTGAAATTTCCCAAGGTACCACCTTCATNACATATCATCAAAGGTATTACATTTAGTTCCCTTGAAATTATGACCTCTCATCACATGGAGAAGTTATTGAAGAAATGATACTCATACATTTTGCACAATTCAATGCCATACAAGTAGTGAACACCCCACCCATAGGAGATTCACCCTAATTTGTAGTTGGTCCTTTGCAAACATCAATAGGTATTTGAAATTTCCCAAGGTACCACCTTCATGAGGGGAGCATGACCATGGTATTCCACTAATTTATGGTAATCTACCACCCAATACGCATCATGATAGGCACTCGTTTGCACACAAGAATGAAATAAAAAATGTCATTGAGGAACTATTGGTGATGAGATTCATATGTCCCAATATTGATGCCTACTCACAACCAAGGGTCATGGTATTAAAGAAGAAAGGTAGTTGGTGCAAGTGTCCTGATTCCAAGAAAGTAGGGATGGTGTGCAAGTAGACCCCAAGAAAATTGTTGTTATCCAAGAGTGGCCCTGTACCAAGACATTGAAGAGCCTCTATGGGTTCTTAGGAATTACTAGCTACTATAAGAAGTTTGTAAAACATTTTGGAAAAATTGTTTCTTCCCTAACATCCTTGGTAAAAAAAATGCCTTTGTATGGAGATAAGAAATTGAGAAATCCTTCTCATCTTTAAAGGATTACGTGTGAACTACTCTAGTATTAGTGATGTTATACTTTACTAAGAATTTTTTCCTCAAATGTGATGTGTCGAGTAGAGGTCTTGGCACAATTTTGATGTAAGAAGGGTGCCCCTTGGCATTCACTAGTAAGTAGTTATGTGATTGAAACTTGGGTAAATCCACATGTGAGAAAGAGATGATGGCCATCCTTCATGCAATGGAGACCTGGAATCCATATCTCATAGTCAAATATTTCCAAATCAATATTGGTCATCATAGTATGAAGTACTTTCTTGAAAAAATATTATCATCCCTAGGGCAGCATAACCCTTGAGTCACTAAGATGCTAGAATATGATTAATAATGAGATTATCTATAAGAAGGGATAAGAAAATGGGGTGGTTGATGTTTTTACTCAGTAATTTGAGGAGGATGGATCCATATTTTCATTATCTTTATCCATTGTAGGTTCTCTCAAGAAATCCCATTAAGAATGATTGAAAAATTACACTATCATTAGACTCATCCAAAGGCTTCAAGAAGATTCCAAACCACATAAAGGGTATACATGGTAGCAAGATACATTGAGGTATAAAGGGAACATTATTATAGTAAATAGTTATTCCTTAAACAAAGGGTCTTAGAGGAATTGCATTCATCACTTACAATAGGTCACTCTATATTTCATAAAACATATGAAAAAACTAAGTGCTCATTCTTTTGCGAAGGCATGAAAATGTGCATCCAGGATTTTCTAGCAACTTGTGACACTTGCCAAAGAAAAAAAGGCGAGACAGTAAAGATGCCAGGGGCATTGCAGCCACTACCAATCCCAACACATATATGGACTAAGATCTCTATAGATTTTATAGTGGGACTTCCAAGGGGGGGAAACAAATCAATGATCACGGTGGTAGTCAACCAACTTTCCAAATATGATCATTTTTGTGCCTTACCACATCCATTTACCCCCTCCTTAGTTTCCTAAGTCTTTCGGGATCAAAATTTTAAGTTACATGGCATGCCTAGTCCCATTGTCTCAAACCAGGACCCTATCTTCACTACAAAACTTTGGCAGGAGTTGTTTAAAATTTAGGGTACCTAGTTGAACATGAGCACTACATATAACCCCCAAATAGATGGTCAAACCAAAGTGGCCAACTAGTGCTTAGAAACCTATTTTCCATTCTTTGCTTCTAAAAACCCAGACCAATAGGCATAATGGATTCCCCTTATAGAATGGTAGTAAAATACCTCTTATCATGGAGCTACCAAAATAATCCCATATGAAGTTATTTATGGTCAAAAGCCATTTCCAGTCATTTCCTATTTACTAGGAACCTCTAAGGTTCAAGTAGTGGATAACACATTTAACACTAGAGAAACCATTATCCACACATTGAATGACAATTTGGCTATGGCTCAAAATAAAATGAAGAAACCAATAGACCAACAACGTGTTGGAGATACTTAACACACACCTAGGATTTATTATTCCTAAGGTTTTCCCTATGTTTATTAGTCATTATCTAGTCTCCTACATTTTAGGGAGAATATTCTTTTTCCTACATTCTAGGGGAATATTCTCTTCAGTTAACACACTTTAGTTGGATCAGTTGAGTGGAATATTGATGCCACATTGGTTCCATCACCATGCATCATTGGGATCATCACTGCTAATGCACATTGACTTGGGATTATCACCAGAGTGGTGCATTACTGATGCTTTCATTCACTTAACTAAGGACTGAGAGGCCCGTTGAATTAGACTAGGTGGCAGTTAACTCCCGTGATTGTTGGTGTGTGTCCAGATCACTCTAGACCAACACTATGGAACATTATCTCATGCATTATGGTGCATTAGTTGATCTATGCAACGCATATTTATTGTATTGTATCATTCTTTCATAAAGTTAATACTATTCTTTGATTCTGTCTCTCTCTCGTTTCCATCTTTTCTAATTTTTTTGCAAGCTATGTATGTCCTTTGCTAGCTAGATCTTATCTATGCAAGTTCATACACATTTACATGGTATAAAAGCTGAATTATTTCTAGGAAAAATACACACCAAACTCTTTTTGTAGGTACAGAAGACTGAAGACATCAGAAAAATGGAAATTCAAAAAGAATTAATTCTTACACCGTAAAATTCCTTTGCATAGAAGCACAAGATGGAATTGCATCTTCAAAGTAGAGGATTATACAGGTTAACCATGGGCACATAGACAAAACCTACATCAGCCATAGAAAAATCCAAGTATATGAAGCAGATGGATGAAGCATATGGAACTATTTATAGTCTCATTTCTCCTAAGCTCCTCTTTCACATATCCTCATGTAAAACCCCCAATGAAGTTTGGACCACCATGGAAGGAATTTTTGGCAAACAGGACGAGATGAGAAGACATATACTCGAGGTGGAATTTCTCACTTTGGATCGAAAAACCTTTGACAATCTCTAATATTTTTTTACCAAATATAAGGATTTGTTAACGCAATGCAAGGCTTGTGTTAGAATATGATGGATGTGCTCATTTTACCATAGAAAACATCACTATTGTCACCCAACCATAGGACGAAGCCACCCTTCGAGCACCTTAACCTTGACAAAGAATCACTCTGGAAGCAAACCTTAGGCTAGATAGCCAAACAAAGGGTAGTGCACCTTTCTCCAAGGATAGTGCACCCAACAAGAGCTGATCAGATAGTCCAAACCATAACCAAGAGATAGGCCAAGACAAAATGCAATCTGCTAGCTGCAACAGCTACAACGACAACTTATCCTCCAAACTTTCGCACAAACTGGCTAACTGCAGTGCGCACAAGTGAGCTCTGCAGTTATGAGAATACCTACCAGAATGAAGACTAGCCGCCTATGTTTATACTAATTATGGATAACTCCCTGGGCTAAATTCTCATTCTGGGTGGCTATTTACTTAGTATATAATATTTCTTCTGGACGACTTATTCTCTTGGAGGCTAATAACCTAATACAAATTATCCTCTTGAGACAACTTGTCTTCTAGAGTTATTAGCCAACTCATTAGGGTTTCTTCTTGCTTCCAGAAATATTCTATTCTCATTAGGTTTACACATGGAGGTAAATACCTCTCGTGGCTACCATAATATCAACACTCCCTCCTAGCTAGGAAGGTATTACAAGTAATGGTCTTGAGCACAAACATACCATTCACTCGGTAACATCAAGATAGTTGTATAGACTATCTCATGACTAGATCATGAGCAGCATCATCACCATCAGTGTCATTAGCTGCATCATCTCTCGAAACCATACTCCATCTGAGTAATTAGACATGATGCTGGATGAGTCACTCACACCACAGAGTGACACAAGATCCATTCTTCTAATCTAGACATATGTCTTAGAAGAATAAATGTCATGAACCATTTTCCATATGGGAAATCTCTGTCCTATGATAATCATTTCCATCACTACTGCTAGTCTTCAAGACGATCAGAACAATGTCATTCAATAGAACACAACTGTGTCTATCCATAGTAGTACACAACTACAATCCAATGGTACACTAACACACCAAGTAGCACACATATACTTGATCAGCGACAGAAAATCACAATCAGTGGAACACATCCACCACAGTAGTATACATCTACTGTCCGGAGACATGCAGTCTCCATAACAATCATATCATCTGATATCAACCTGCACAGAAAACATTGTTATGATATAAACTGAATCATTTGGGCCATTCTTCCACTCACATCTTTGAGATCTTGGAAGATCATCTACCCTCAGAAGGTAAAACATCAATTATGAGCTATCTAGACTATTATTCTCAAGCAAGGAAGAATAATTGTTCTGATTTCTGAGCCTGGACCATTCCCCACCCTGGGCCATTCCTCTGACACTAAAAAAAGTGCAACCTGGAGAGAATGAGTTTACTCTAAGGAATGCATGTCCCTGATTGTTGAACCTATACCATTCACCTATCTAGGCCATTCCTCCAGCACTAACAAAGTGAAACCTGGAGAGAATGAATCTGCCCTAGGGAATGACTATTCAGACCATTTCCAAAGGAAATGACTGTCCTACACCAACCTCCAAAATGGACCATTCTTCGAAAATGCTCACAATTATGAGCTTCAAAAGAATGACTGTATGGCGAGGCAGACCAGTCTTCTTGAGTAACCCTCAAGAAGAGAGATTGTCCTAAACCATTCCCCGTGTTAACCATAATGGGAAATCATTGTCTATGGTACATCAGCAATCCATTGAACCATTTTCATTATGAAAATGACCGTTTGATCTGGACCTTTTTCCGAACTAGAAAATGCATGTCCATCAAAAATCTCAAACCACTTTTCGAACTGGAAAGGGACTTCTCATCTTGGACCATTTTTCAAACTGAAAAATGGTTGTCCATAAATCAATAACACATCAGTGCTCCCTCCCAACCTAGGAGTCATATATTCCTTTTTCAATAAGGAAGTCGTCTCCATGAGCTCCAGCTTGAGTATGCAAACTCTTTCATCTTGGACAGAGGCTTTACCAAAATGTTTTCTTATCTGCTCATCTGTGGAGATATATATTGGAGAACCACTTTCTCTTTTCTGTACTTCATCAGGGAGAATGTAATGCTTGATCTAAATGTACTTCAGTATTTGTGGAACACTGGTTTTCTCTGAAGGCTTCATATAGCTATGATCATTACAGTATATCATAGTTGAATTCATCTCTTTTGTTTTCTACTAGCTCATATCATCGTGGCAAGGCTCAAACTGAAACATATCCATGTGGTACTTCTTCTGTCATCATGAGATCTTTGTCATGAATTGGAAATCCATCATTCTGAAGTTCTGAGTAACCATTTTGATATAATATAGAAATTTTTCACCACGCTTCTGCTGTGCATTGGAGGTTCTCTACCAAGGCTGTATTCTTTCGTCTACATACAAGGGTCTCTTTCTGGTATACCTCAAATCCTTGAGGTTGTTCTTCATACACTCTTTGTTCAATTATTATGAAGAATAGTCTTTGCATTCATCTAATGTAAAACTCCATCCCATGGATATTGCGGACGATATAATGGCTCATGTAGAGGTATGTTTGGTTTCCTTGGAACAAGTGATCATCATAGTCTTCTCCCTCCATCTGGGATAACCTCTAGTTCTAGATCTCGCAATGCTTGCATTCATAAGTATTTCATACACTATTCTTCATCACAACTTTTAGTACCTCTGCTTGATTTATTTCAGTGAGTTCATATCAGGCTAGTAATTTTGTGATTCTTGATACAATGACTGGTTGTTCTGGCTTTTCTTTCTTTCTTGGAATCTTCATGTTCTTTCTCATGTTTCTCTTTAGATCTTGGGTCCATGGAGTTTTCTATAGATTCCATGCTCTGAAGATTCCATCTTGTTCATTTCATAGTAGTATCATGGATGTGGATGGATAACCATGGATGCTTTAAGGCTTCTTTTCGAAGAAGACTTCTTCTAAGGTCAAAATGAACAAGTACTGCTTTTCATGGCTGCTACCATGGATATATACTTCATCATTTTCAATCAGTCATAGGATTAGCTCCCTCCTAATCCTTTCTTCATGTATGAGTGCATGTTTTTCTTTTGGAAGCATATAATCATCTCCCCCTATCTAACATAATCCATGCTTTTGTCTGCATCCTTATTGCCTTCTACAAAGTGTCATAAGTCAATTCTCCAATTTCGTCTTGATTGTTGACTTCTTTCTGTCTTTTCTTCTTCTAGGTTTCTTCAAGATTGATTCTTATTTTGGCTTATCTTGTAATAGCTTCCACATGAACTATTACCAGGGGTTGTTGATGTGCTTCATCCTTTCATGTGTATTGCCTTGTCTTATAGTCATTGTGATAGCAATCCTTATCTTGTTGTTCTTCCATAGGTATAGTTTCTCTTGGAACATATTATCTTCTAAGAGATAGATATACAAGATATGTACAGAGACTATGAAAACAAGATATGTACAAGAACTATGAAGAATATTGTTACCTTGTCTTAGAGAAAGAAGTTTGTTTCATCCTGCTTAGTCTTCTTTCAAGGTTCCTTTTCTTCGGCAACTGATGCTTCATGTGTCTCCTTCCTTTTCTTTAACTCGGGAAAATGATTCTTGTAGTGACCATACTTTTGACAATTGAATAATTGTATCCTTGACATATCTTTCTCTTGATTTGTTTTCTTCTTGGAACCAAAATTATTTCTTTTCCTGAAATCCTTGAACCTTGTTGTGAAGGCTTGATCGTCATACTTGTTTTGGGGGTTTCTCTTTTGCATTGATTCTTGATTCTTCTTAAGCACAACAAGTCCTAAGTTCTTCAAATGTAGGATACTCCTTCCTTATGTTCATGCTCACGGAAAATGCATCCCATGTCTTGGGAAGACCATTGAGTACTATGTTTACCAATTCCTTCTTTGAAATGACCTCTTCAATAGCTTGTAGTTGATCTCTTAACTGAGATATTTTCACAAAGTATGATGTTATGATGTCATCATCATTCATCTTCATGCACAGAGCTCATTCTTCAGACTCATTACTTGTCCAATGTTTCTGACTGAGAAGAGGTTTGTTAGGGAATCATACATCTTCTTTGATGAGTCAAGATGCAAGATGTAGGGTATCAAGTGGTATTTATAGAGTCCACTATGATACTCATGGAATTGATATCACCATCTTTGAACTTCTCCATAACTGCAACGTTCTGTGGTTCCTTCTCTTTTCCTTCTTCAAACTCTCATTCCACGATGTTTCCTTTCATGGTATCCAACACTTTATTCTTAGCAAGGATGAGGTCAATCCTTGTCTTCCACGCTATTAAGTTGGAATCTCCATCTAACTTGTTTTCTGACTTCATAGAGTAAGTCATGGCTGCTTTGACTTGGTCAACCCTAGATTTGACCAAAAAATCAAACTTGATGTCTTGGCTTGCTGAGAGTACCAGGAGATGCGTTAAGCTAGGGTGCACTGGTCTATATGGAAATTAGGTCAATCCCTTCACTTAAGGTGCCTCAACGAGAGGGTTAGGGTTTCTACAACTGCACCTGCTAGTAACCCTAGCGGCAGTGCTTTGGTGACTTCTCTTGCTAGAAACCCTAGTGACAGTTCTTCAACGAGCTTAATATCCTTATGGCTATGCTCCCTTCTAGTGGTTAGACTGAATGAAGGAGGTGTGGGCCCATAACCTGTTAGAATATGATGGATGTGCTCATTTTACCATAGACAATATTACTATTGTCACCCAACCATAGGCCGAAGCCACCCTCCGAGCACCTTAACCTTGACATAGAATCACTCCAGAAGAAAAACCTAGGCTAGATAGCCAAAAAAAGGGTAGCGCACATTTCTCCAAGGATAGAGCACCAAACAAGAGCTGATCAAATAGTCCAAACCATAACTAAGAGATAGTCCAAGCCAAAACATAATATGCTAGCTGCAACAGCTGCAACGACAGCTTCTCCTCCAAACTTGTGCACAAACTGGGTAAATACAGTGTGCACAAGTGAGCTCTGCAGTTCTGAGAATGCCTGCCAGAATGAATATTGGCCTCTTATATTTATACTAATTATGGCTAACTACCTAGGCCGACTTCTCATTCTGTGTGCCTATTTACTTAGTATATAATATTTCTTCTGGCCGAATTCTTCTCTTGGAGGTTAATAACCTAATCAAAATTATCCTCTTGAGCCTACTTGTCTTCTAGGGTTATTAGCCAACTCATTAGGGTTTCTTATTGCTTTCTGGAATATTCTATCTCATTAGGTTTACACGTGGAGGTAAATACCTCCCACGGCTACCATAATATCAACAGCTTGTAGGGTTGATAAATCTAATGAGGAGAAACAAATGGTTCTTACCATTATTTCCAAACTCAGTTCAGAATACTCAGTGTTTGTATCCACATTTCATTCAATTAGGCTCATCTCTATAGACACCTAGACCATGCCCTCTCTTAAGGTATTTATCAAGTCTCTGATGCAAGAGAAGAACAAGCTCATCAACATGGGAAAAATCAAAATATCAAAGGAGAATGCACTTGTTGTGCAATATGGTAGCAGACACCAAAATCAGCAATCTAAAAACAAAGACAAAGGGAAGGCACATGCAAATCCAAATAAGGAAGGGTACTCAAAACCCTTCAGCAATTCCTACAGATCCAAAGGTGGAAAGGGAAGAAAAGGGTAGAAATGCACTTACTGTCAATGAGGATTCCATCCAGAATCTGCATGCATGTATAAGAAGATAGATCAAATGGCACAAATACTTTAGCAAAACAACCTTGGTGATCGGATTCATCTAGGGTTCTAAGAAGAAGAATCCAGAAAATCAGAACCCCAAGAAAGGCAATTTTAGCCATGCTTTGAGTGCCATTAACTTCTCTCCCAATGCTTGGATTGTAGATTCAAGTGCATCACACCACATGGAATCCACAAAGGAAGTCTACTCTTCATTGGATGCATGAAAAGGTCCTCCTATTCTGATGGAGGATGAATCTCTAGTCTAAGTCACCGACAAAGGGAGAGTTGAACTCACAAATGAGAGCTTTGAGAAAGTGTTGCACATTCCCAAACTCTCTGTTAATCTTGTCTCCGCATATCAGATGACAAAATATGGCACTGGAAAGATATTAATATTCACACTTGATGTTGTGGATATCTATGACATGAAAACCAATTCAAAAGTTTCTATTGTTAAGGTAAATGACCAATCCAGACTCTACACATTTTCTGAATTTATTGAACCAGATTTTGCATTACTGCTTACGCATGTTGATGAAAGTAGCAGGATATGGCATGAAAGGTTTGGGGATTTAAATTTAAAATACATGAAAAGACTTAGCAAGCATGGAATGGTTGAAGTTCTACCTAACATCCACTTCTCCAAAGGAATTTGTGAGGGATGTGTCCTTGGAAAACACACTCAAGAAAAGTTTGACAAAGGAAAGAATCAAAAGGCCTCCTCTCCTCTGGATCTGATCCACAGTGATGTCATGGGCCCTTTTATGCATCCATTAATCAGTAAAGAAAGGAACATTCTCGCTTTTATTGATTTTTTCTCATGCTACACTTGGACTTTCTTTCTCAGGCACAAATATGAAGTCTTTCAACATCTCAAAGATTTAAAATCCCTTGTTGAGACATAGTCAGGAAGGAAGATCAAATTCCTATGAACAGATAATGAAGGGGAGTATGTCAACCATGAGGTACAATATATTTTTCTTGAGGTTGGGATTCAGTTGCAGCACACGGTTCCCTATACTCCACAACAAAATGGATTTGTCGAGTGGAAGAATAGATCCCTGAAATAAATGACATCTTGCATGTTGCATGCAAAGTCACTTCCACAAAGATTATAGGCTGAAACACTTAATTGCATGAACTACATCCATAACATATCTCCCCATAGATGTGTCAAGGATAATACCACCTTCGAGGCTTGGAGTGGCCTCAAACTAGAAGTGACCCAGTTTCGTATATTCAGTTTGTGTGCATGGGCCAATATTCCATCTGAGAAGAGGAAGGAAATTGATCCACAAAGTACAGAGTGTATATTTTTTGGATACCTAGAAGGTGTGAAGGGATACAGACTCATTGATCCCTCTATGGATTGGATCATCATTGAGCACAATTTCCAATTCAAGGAAAGTATCTCTCATGCACCTTAGGAGCTGCATGCAGACACTTTTGTTCTTCCACCTATCAAAGATTATGAGAATGCACATGCCAACTCTTATTCTTATGAGAGTTTTCATTCAAAAGATTCTGATAACGAGTCAATACAATCAGATGCATTGTTAGTGCATGTAGATGAAAATGTAGAGCCCGAGTTAGTGCATGCATATGCAGAGCCAAAGACGAGGTCCAAGAGGGTCAAGACTACTCTTCAGAATGAAAGAGATATTGTTGGGTATCTAGCTGATACCAAGAGGACTCGATATGATTTCAAGGAGCCTTCTCTTGCACTCACTACCAATGAACTGATGCCACCCAGGAATATTTTCTTGGTTCATTCTTCAGATCCATAGTCCTATGGCAAGGATATTGGGAATCCACCATGCAAGAGGAGTACAAATTTCTCCTCAAGAACTAGAATTGGGATCTAGTTCCCCTTCCTTCAGGAAGGAAACTTTTCAGGTGCAGATGGGTCTATAGGAACAAGAGCACAGTAGACGGACATGTTAGTAGATACAAAGCCAGGTTAGCCTCCAAAGGCTTTTAGTAGGTGCACAACATTGAATATGATGAGACCTTTGCTCCAGTAGCGAAGATGGATTCCATACACTTGGCACTTGACATTGCAACAGCCAAGGCATGGGAATCCTATTAGATGGACGTGAATAATGCATTTCTTCACAAAGATCTCTTTGAGGAGATCTATATGGAGCAGCCCCAGGGCTTCATGTAGGATTCATCTTTGGTCTATCGACTGAAGAAGTCCTTTTATGGACTCAAGTAGGCCCCGAGGGCATGGTATGCCAAGATGGACTCCTACCTTCTATCATATAACTTTGTACATTGTAAGTCAGATCCAGACGTTTACATGCTCAAGATGACTGATTCAATTCTACTCCCAGTTCTATATGTTGATGATTTGTTGATCATTGGTTGCTCGAATTCAATGATTGTTGCAATCAAGAGGATTATGCATGACAGGTTCTCGATGATGGACATGGGTCCATTACATTTTTTCCTTGGTCTCAAGATCACTTAGGATGCATCAGCATCAAACTATCTCAGGTCAAGTATGCACAAGATCTCCTCGAGAGATTCCACATGACAGAATGCAAGTTTTCCCCGACTCCTTTCCTATCAGGATTCATACTTGAGGATGGCGTAGACAGTCCACTAGTGGAAAACGCATTGTACATACAACTAGTTGGGAGCTTGTTGTATCTCACACACTCCAAACTAGACCTCTCCTATGCAGTCAGATCAGTCTCTCGGTTCATGCAAGATACACATGAGCTACATCGGAAGGCTTCAAAGTGTATCATTTGATACGTACAGGGAACCATCACCTTTGGGATTCACTATGTAGTAGACTCTACATTGGACCTCATCAAGGTCACTGGTTTTGACTGGGATGGTGACAAAATTTATCGCAAGTCCACATGTAGTTACTCACTCAATCTGGGTTCTGGGCCCATTTTTTGGTCGAGCAAGAACCAGGATGCTATTTCTCTATCTTCATCCAAGGCAGAGTACATAGGGGTAGTTAACATAACCATTCAGGCTATGTGGCTACAACATTTTCTCACTGAGTTGGGCATTCAATTTCATCAGTCGATCGTCGTCTAGTGTGACAACCAAAGCACTCTGAAGTTCTACAGAGATCCAGGTCAGAGGCAGTGGACGAAACACATCAAGATCCACATGCACTACATCTGGGACTTAATACACGAGGGAATAATCGACCTACATTTTTTTCCTTCAACAGAACATACTGCAGACATATTCACCAATACCTTCACTGAGTAGAAGTTCCATTCTCTACGCAGTCATCTTGGAGTGAAGGACACAATTGCCTAGAAATTGTCAGTTCTTTTTTTATACATTGTACCTTGAGGGGGGGGTTTCCCATAAATTTTTCCCTCTTTCCTCATTTATTTCAGTGTGTCTTTTGTTTTCGAGTACCTAACATGGCCTCATTGTCAAGACCCATTCTTTTATTTTCACCATAGTGATGTTCAGGGGGGGGTGTTGGAGATACTTCACAAACACCTAGGATTTATTTTTCCTAAAGTTTTCCCTATGTTTATTAGTCATTATCTAGTCTCCTACATTTTAGGGAGAATATTCCTTTTCCTACATTCTAGGGGAATTTTCTCTTTAGTTCACACTTCAGTTGGATCAGTTGAGTGAAGTCTTGATTCCACATTGGTTCCATCAACATGCAACATTGGGATCATCACTGCTAATGTGCATTTCCCTTGGGATTATCACTAGAGTGGTGCATTACTGATGATTTTAGTCAGTTAACTGAGGACCGAGAGGCTAGTTGACTTAGACTAAGTGGAAATTAACTCTCGTGACTTCCATTGTGTGTCCATATCACTCCAAACCACCACTATGGCGCATTAGTTGATCTATGTAGTGCATATCTATTGTATTGTATCATTCTTTCATACAATTAATACAATTCTTTGATTCTCTCTCTCTCTCTCTCTCTCTCTCTCTCT